>JAOXNX010000032.1:9748583-9759366 GCA_028566075.1 Solidago caesia
AAAATTCATATAAACGAGATATGTCACCCGAGCGTTGCCCCGAGAGACATTACGTTTGTGAATGATTTATAAAAAAAATTATTTAAACTTATTAAAGTAACTGCATTAGTAAAAATAACTAAATATGTCTAACACTATATTATTACTTTAGAAGAGTGATATAATGTGTTACAAACATGACATTTTGATAACCATGAGATAATGTGCTACAAATAGGTATGCGTCAATGGGTCGGAAATTAAAAAAAAGTCACAAACTTTTTAAAGGGAACATGTAGCACGTGTCAGTTAAAAAACGAAAATTAAAACTTTTGTGTAAGAGTGAATGTGGTACGTTTGGTGCCTATAACTTAAAATGAAATTTTTAGTGTAAAAAGTGAGGGATCAAAAATTTTAGTGTAAATAAAAAAAAACTAAAAAACACACCCAAAAGAAATGAAAAATGGTGGCAAAGGGGTTAAAAACATATATAAAAAGAAAATTGCGTGTTCCGGAGTTAAATAAAATTCAAAGAAATGGATAAACAATAGCAAAAATATGGCTAAACAATATAACATAAATCATGAAAGCCAAAACCAGACAAACATAAAAAGAAAAGAAAAAAGAGAGAGACATGCTCGAGAAGTTAGAAAATATGCCAACCATCTACACTAAGTTAGTTTATTTGCTCTACAATTTATACATATTTATATGTGTGAACTGTGAAAACGTGAAGCCTACTTGATAGAGGTGTAAAAAAAAAACCGATTAACCGAACCGAACCGATTTGTAACCGATAACCGAACCGGTTAGTAACCGAAATAGTAATAACCGGTTATAAGTTAGGATTAACCGTAGGTTAGGAACCGATTAGCATTTTTTTCCCCCCTAACCGGTTAGGAACCGATTAACCGAAAACCGGTAAAAAAAAAACCGGTTAACCTATACACCACCTAACACCTGCACTCCCATTTAATCCCCACACCTTCACATCTTCACTTAACCACCACACCTACCACACCTTTACCCTAAAACGAGGTAAGTTGTCAAACTCTCTTCGCATATATGCTCTCTAGACCATCCAGACTCTCGATACATCCCTTCAAGAAGATCAAAATCAAATCCAAAAGAAACAATGCTAGATTCTCAAAAACGACTTGGTTTCAGAATCACAACACAAATCAAAGAGATATCAACACTAAAAAATGATTCATTTGTAGCTCTAAACCAATCTCCATTCTTTTCGGCATTCCTTTCTTCAAGGTCAAATGTTTTTTGTTTTAGGTAAATGAATAAACTTGTTCTGCTGCTTCTTTTTTTTTTTTTCCTGCACAGCTTTCTGTTCTTGCTGCTTCTTTCTTTCTGTGTTTTCAATTCAATGTATTTGAGTTGGCTATGCATTGTTTATATGATATACGTTTATATATTTTGCTTTGGGGTTTATTGGTTTATCACCAATGGAAGTATGGAACTGAAACTGAGTCTGCAAGAAATCGGTTAAAAAAAATAACCGGTATAGGTTAACCGATCGGTTAACCGGTTATAAATAACCGAAATCGGTTCCACCAGTTAGAGTTTTATACTTGATTAACCGGTTATTAACCGGTACCGGTTAACCGGTTTCGGTTATTTTTTTTTTTTTACTTTAACCGGTTTCGGTTATTATTTTTTTTTACTTTAACCGGTTTCGGTTAATGCACAGTAATAACCTAACCGGTTAACCGGTTTTGACACCTCTAACGGTACCTATATTATCTCTCGTATTAAAAGAATCATGTAGTATTTTTCTTTCACTAGATTTTTGTCCCTTTAAATTTTACCTAATAAGGCTTTTTGTGATGGCCGTTATTGTAATAAGATAAACTAGGTATTTCAAAAGCCCCGCGATGCGGAGCCACAATTATCATTTTTATACGTTTTGTTCTTTAAAGACAATACCACAAACACAACATCGTAAATGTGAAATGGTGCTATATTACGTTAAGAACCTTGTCAAGAAAAAAAGAGCGCATCGGCTATTTTCGCAATGGTTGGTGGTGGCCTCGTAGAGGACTCGTTTTAGACTTGACCACGAGCCCACACCATTGTGTGGGACTTGTGGTGAATGGTTTGTGGTTGTGGCAACAAACGGTTTGTTGTTTTTTCCTTTTTTACACCCAACAGATATAAAAAATATTGGTGGATCCCATACTAGTGGTTGATTAGTGGTGGGTTGAGGGTGTTATGTAGGATTAGTGGTTGAAAGACTGGTGGTGACCATTGCAAGTGGTCTTATGATTGCATCAGGTGAGCTCTACAAGTGACTCAATACTCTACAAAATTATGGGCGAAAAGAAATTCCGACAGAGCATGTTTCTGTTTCTTATGCCACTTTTGCATCTATCTTTGATTTAGGCAATGCATGATGCAATATCTTTATGCATGAGTGTTTCAAGTATGACTAAACAAGCAGCATTAGTCTACATCGCCAAGAGGAACCTCAAGGCAACCCAACGTCGATCATGAGTCATGACCACAAAGGCACAAACCACCACTTGACGGCATAAGTACAATGTCCCGTCGCCGAGAGAAATGGAGTGGCTCTTCAAAATAAAGGAGCACAACAGTACTAGTGTTTAGAAAGTACATTATCATAACAGCCTTTTGTAACTACGTTCTAACATATGAAACTCTCTAAACGTCAAAAGATAAAGACAAATGAGTGTTGTAGGTCAGCACCCTAGAAAATCACCGGTGTTGACTTGATACCCAAAAGGGTCGTTTTGCTACCTCTACGCCTAAACCCAAAAGGAGCGGTTAACCATATTAAACATTAATTTCTAAAGTTAAAAGAAAAAACAAACAAACTGGCGTACGGCATTTCTAGAGAACAGCCAGCAAGATCTATGGAAATAAAATATGTAAGAGTAAAGCATCTTTAACAAACATATTGCCATCTTTGGAATTCATGAAAAGATTGCAAAATTTAACATACCAAATCCAATACAAAAAAGTGAGTATATGAAACTGACATAAAGTTTGTCCACTCATTGGGTACAAAAACCCTACCCTTTTAATATCTTAAACAGACGAGGACTACTTGATATGAACAGCAACAACAGTCAGTCATGCGTTGCATGTAAGCAGCTGTCGCGGGTGCCTCGTGTAGTTTAGGTACAAAAAAGTAAAGGGTGCCAAGTAATGACACAAAAAATGAGAGTATAAAGAAATAAGCAACAAAAGCCCATAAGATGAAACAAAAGCAAATGTTACATTTAGCATGAGCAGCCACCGCGTTGGTCTGTTTCTGTTACAGCATCGGGGACTCCCTGGAAGTACCTGTAGAATGAAGGTAAATAAACAAATCAGGAAGCAATTAAGGTTATATCATCTGCTGACCGACTGATTGAGAAATGTGGTACCACCAGAATTGCCAGAATGTGCAATTTGTTTCCACTACAGGTGGCAAGTGGCAACTCCGATCCATTTACTTACTAAAGGGCTCAAACACGTTATGCCCCATCTCTAACAGGCCAAACGAGTATAATTACAAAAAGCTTAGCTAAAAAAGTTAACATGCCAAATGAGTTGAAAGTCGAACGGGTCCAGAATCACCAAATGTATTTACAATGTATAAAACCTCCTAAATCCGTCCGTTCAAGATCTTAGATACATTTGGTATTATGGTGTTTTGGATACATATTTGCCCTTTGTCTATCCATTAATGGCACAAGATGATCTAAATGCTGCAACCTAGAAAAGGCAGAATTGGTCACTGGTCTATACAGGTTTGTGTCAGATCAGGATGGGCCTGTTTGGGTTGATTTGAAAAACATTTTGTACAAAAATTTTCTTTAACTTTCTAAAATACTTGGTATGTCGAATACGATTAAAATCATTACATTAATCTGCTAAATAATCTAATGTTTTGAATAGTGTTATTCACAAGGCTTTATGCATTGATAGGAACTTTAGGAAACTTTTTGTCCCATTTAGTTTATTTCCTTTTAAGCTACTTTTTTGTTCTAACCGTTTGACCCACCTTTAGTAACCACCACTTGGGTTAATTATTAGGAAACGTTATCCCAAGACGTGTGTTTCCTAATTTGTTTAATGAGGACTCTCCGAGAGGCGGATGATGCATAATTTTCTAATAAAATTAACGTAACCTTGATGATAAGCATTACATACTGAAGTTAGGGAGAGCTTATATAGTAAGTATTCTGGAGTCACGAGGGACATCACATACTGAAACAAGAGAAGGAAATAAGACTTGGAATCTCTCGTTACAAATACTTCTCTCAGTTCTTTGTACTCACAATGTTGGTGTCTCTTCTCTTATTCCAGTACAAACAAAAAATTTATAAAGTTTCATTAAATTATCTTAAACTGCCTAGACTAATGGCCCACATTCTTCCTTTTTGATGATTATGTATCTTGCAAACAAGATTTCAAGGAAAATGTAAATTCAGAAACTGATCAACACTTTTCTGTTAAGAAAATAAATGTTGTTCCAAGTCATAATGGAAAACTGAGAAACAAGAGTCATGACTCTCATTTCAAAAATCTTGATTTACACAGGCTATTGCCCTCTAACACATCTGATAAACATTGCAATGTTTGACTCTACATGTAGTTATGTGAAGTGTACTGTCGGTCATTTTTATTTTTTTTTATATAAATTTTTTTTAATTTTAGAACGGCTACAGTAATACCCTTCAATAACAATAAAATAAGGAATTCTTGAGAACCAAAAAAAACATCATTAAAGTTTGTAATAATCACAACCAATGTTGTAAAGATAGGCCGACTCGGCCGATTACTTGGACTCGGAGGCCTGGGGAGTCAAGTTAGCCCTACTCGGACAAAAAAATTGGTCAACAGCTCAAAGTCAGCTCAAATACGGGTCAAATGCGGAATACTTGGTCAACTTGGTTCAAAATGGTCAACTTTTTTTTTTTAAATGAATAAAGTTAAGTTTGAACTTTTGAAGTATTATGTTTATGCTTCTAAACAATTATGTTTGAACTTTTAAGTATTATGTTTATGTTTAATTATTTTTAAGTTTAAAGTTTCTAAGGCTATTTCTAATTTTCTATTATATATAATTTCAAAATTATTGTTTTTATATATAAAAATCCCAATCCGATTACTCCCGAGTTGCCAAAAACTCCTGGTTTGGACCCAGGTCGAGCCAAGTCCGACTTCCCCAACCTTGATCACAACGTGCATATAGCTAGCTTTTATTTTGAAGGCATGTCAAAGGTAAGAGCAAATACTGCAAATATTATAGGGCATCCAAAATGAAAATTGTTGATTTTGATGGGAAAACAGAAGTAACATTTTTGTTCCCCTATGATCTTCTTGGCATTGGTTAGAGTTAAGTTACAGCTTTCAGTTTCAATAATTCGATGCTTTCCGAAGAAAAAGATTGAGTTGGCCACTTCCATAAACGCAAATACACATTTAATTTTCAACCTACTTAAAGTTTTTCTTTTTGGTGGTTAACCTAACAATAAATCTATTATTCATGTTTACAAATTTAGAATAATAACAAAAACAACAGCAATTGAAATTTATTATTGTTAAATGTACTTACAGATCCTGTTCATGCTCGTTTGCCATTGCACTTTTGGCAATACACAGAAATGCATCATCCACATTGTGGTCTTCCTTTGCAGATGTCTCATAGTAAGGTATATTTCCTTTTGAGCTACACCACTCCATTGCTTTCTTCTCAGAAACCTACATTCAGATTCATAAGATTAAATCATAGAAGGTATTGTACATTATAAACATTATCAACATAAATTCATACCACTCGGCTATTTCCACCATCTATGTCGATCTTGTTGCCAAGCAATATGAACGGAAAAGAACCAGGATCGGCAGGATTTGCCTGCAAATTATTTGATATTTTTAGCAAGCCCATAAAGTTTTATTATTATTCAGATTTACATATTTTCACTAAGAGTTGGCCCCATAATACTACTTACGCTCACATTTTGAAGAGAAAGATGTCAGTCTTTAACATACCTCACCCTCTTCACAAAGAAATTTGCTTGTTTAATCATTTTCAATTCTATGTTATGATACTGGAAGCATATACACATAGCAAATTTGATGCAAAATAACCAAAAAACACGATGTTCTACTATACACCAAGGATAGTTCTGTTGCTCCTCTAATATCTTAAACACTAACATATAATTTGACTTCAATCATTTTACTTACTCATCTGTTACCAATATAAAGCCAATATTCCGGCTTCATATTTGTGTTACAAAATGTGTATCAAGAAGTTATAGTTAGTCAAATCAAGATTGGGATATAAATCCTAGAGAGCGAAGCCCAATGCATAGTAATTAAGCAATTAATATCTAGAAAATTTTGAAAGACACAAAAAGATTGGTGATCAAGAAATAGCTGAAAGCCAAGAGTAATTCACTAAAGCAAGTGATTACTAAAAAGTAAAAACCAACGTCACAAGTGTTTGCTTGTGTAGCCTTTATCCCACATGCAAGCTGCAAGCACCATGTAAATTTACTTAGCAGTCCTCTGCTTTATGCTTGTGGGCCAAACCCAATAAACACAATTTGCAGTCTGTAATTCCACATATAAGAAAATTTATATAACTTGTGATTCTGTCATCAGGGATAAATAAGCACTTGTACATAACAGAAAGGTTACCTGAAACCATTTTGTGCGATTACAGTACTATTAGAGAAGTGCTTAATGCAGTCCATGGGTACAACAAAACAGTACTCAAAATTATCCAAACAATTTTCACATTATTAACAGTTAATCTTTAGACGTAATCACCAAAAGTAATGGTAAGCAAGAGCTGGAATGGATTTCTTATACCTGTTTGAGAAATTCCTCATGCCACGTGTCAAGTGTGTCAAAAGATCGCATTACATTTACATCATACACTAAAACACAGCAATCAGCTCCTCTATAAAATGCAACACCAAGACTTTGAAATCTCTCCTGGCCAGCAGTGTCCCAAATCTAACCATTTAATCAGCCAACAGTATCATACCTCTATTCTAATCAATATAGATCACATATAAAATAACACTGAATTAGGCTTAGCAGCCAGCTAATAAAAAACGTACTTGCAGTGTAACAATCTTGTCATCTATCTGCAACTCCTTGGTCACAAAATCAGCTCCAATAGTAGCTTTATACTGTTGACTAAATCTTTTATGTACATATCTTCGGAAGTGGTAAAAGATCAACACTTAAACGAACCAAACTCACATACAGTAATTTCAATATCCAAATAATCATAGCATATTGCAGTTACAGTATCTGCAGTAAACTTCAATTTAAAAATAAGGAAGACCTTAAAATAATGTGTCTTGGGATCAAAATAAAAACGGTGCCATGTTTCTGCAATGCCATCATAAAGTAGCCCCTCTCCAAAGAGGAACTTCACTTTTAACATATGAAACCGAGAACTTTCCAATACAAGAAAGATACAAGGCTGTTGGTAGTTGATCACCAATACCTTTCTATTAGTAGTACTTATAATATGTTTCTATGTTTTGGTAAAACTTTTTACTTTCGGATATACGGAATTACGGATCCATGTCGACTTGAAAGCCTAACGATAGCCCTTTTAATGCTTGGGCATTTGGAGGTGTTTAAAATGATTATTACAATTTGGAATTGAAATAGTCAGTATTGAATGCTTGGGTAGATTAAATAGTATTCTATTCTTATACTTATTTAGGGTTGACATAATCAGGTAAGATGTTAGAGCATCCAGAGTGGTGTGGCATCACGCCCTGATACATGTCTCACTACGCTCATCACAACGTGCACTACTCCATTGCCAGCGTGATAAGGCTGGTGTCCTCCACACCACGGTATGTTAACGGACCTCTGTGTGTGTGTGGTTTTGTTTTTTCTTTAACAGTTAAATAAATATCAGTGCGATAACTTGGGTAAAAAGGGAGTTCAATGTGATGCCGGTGTGATGCTGATATGGCGGTATGATAGACATGTTTCAGTGTGGCCACTCTTGATGCTCTTATTTATGTAAGGAAAAGAATAAATAATATAACTGTATATTACCTCATTATATTTAACTTTAAAATGGGAAACCCTAGGTGGTTTTTCCTATTCAGGTTACATGCGGAGGGACGAGTCTTTGACTCAGATATACGTAGCCTAACCTAGGTATCCCCGTAACCATTTCCGAACCCTTTCCAGACCCACCCTCAAGATGTTTACCGAGAGAGGTTCGAACCTAAAACCTCTTGTGACGACATCAGGACACCCGACCACGAGGTCAACTTGGTGATGGTTAATTATACGCAGCTTTAACCAAGTGATTACTAACATATCCATTTAAAGTGAGTGTCCAAGCAAGTCCTAAACAAAATCATTTTTCTCTAAAGCATAATGTAAATCTCAAAAGTCAAACTATGTTACCTGCGAGTAACTACTTCCAAACAATAGATTAGCTCTGCGATTACCCTTTATATCGAAAATCCTAACAATCCGGTAACACAAACGACACAATTGGTATACAAACACATAAAAAAAATTCAAGATGATCAGGAAAAAAAAAAAATTCAAAAACATAACCAAGCATAAATGTGGATCAATTGAATTAAAAATAACAATAAAGGATACTGATTCATCAATGACGTTTTTCCAACCCTAGAAATTACAAAATTATCAGAAATACATCATTAAATCGAAATTAGACTCTATAAAATCAAACAAACCCTAAATCATATCGATATATAATATATATAGATATAAATATATAGATATAGATATATAGATACCCGCTGTCGCCGAGGACGATGACCTTGAGCAAAGTGCGTCTACGGAAGGACATGATGCCGAATTCAAACGTAACAATGATAATAATGATTCCCCCAAATCTAAACACAGACAGATGGGCGCCAACTTTCGATCTATTTATTCTTTTTTTTTTTTTTACTAGTAGTAATGTTATAAGTTTAGTCCACAAACTTTCGTTTTTGTCATTCCTATCCATAACTTGATCGACAAGCGGCATTTTATTTTATTTTTTTATTTTATTTGAACGACATCTGTCATTTTTAATAATCCTGTTTTTTTAGATACCATAAATAATTAAAAATTTTAATTAATTTATATATAGATATAGATATAGATACCTAATATAATTAAAACTTTTATATTAAGTATTCTATTATATTCATTGTTACCTAAACTATCAATTTCCATCGTCAATCTTATTTTCGGTTTTAATAAAAATTTAAATAAATTTATAATTCAACCATTTAAAATTTTACTTTTATTCTAACAACCAAAAGATAAATATCAATTATTTAAACATAGATACGTGACGTTTAAAAGAATTACCACCTACCAAACATAAAAAAAGTCTAATGTAACACCCCACATGTGGCGGAAACGTGAGATGCAACTCAAAGGATATTGCACATGAATTTTATACAGAGAAACTACATGATTTCATATAAGGCGCAAGTTATACATAAAAGTAAGGAGATACAACAGCAAATTCCCGTACAAGGGAAAACAATCCGGGGCATCAGGCCCGAGTCTATCATCTACATGCATCAACCAATCCTTAAGTCCAACTAAGGCCATCAACTTCTGATCTTCCAATCGACTCCTGATACTTGAAAAGATACTTGAAAGTGTCAACACGAGGTTGGTGAGTTCGTAGGTTTATTTCACAAAAATCAAGTTTTGCCGCGACGTTGATTCATAATACTCATATATATATATAAGTCAATTTCTCCGAAATGAGTGTATAAAATCATAATTTATACATAAATTTACATATATATATATAATAAACGTTCAAATTGAATCAACAGATAAAAAAAAAACTTGAGTATAAAGTAGACGAGTCAATATAAGTTTACCAAATGTTCTCACATTGATTGAGAGTTTGCTTATATATATACAATCACGTATATGGCCCTACGGTTCCTCAACCTGCCATGCCTTCTCTTGAATCCAACCGTCTCATGGCATGTGGTCTTACGTGCCTTAGGATTCATATAGAAGGAAATTGAACACACAAAAATAACCACGCATAAATAACTACACAAAAATAACCACACAAGAAAACCCACATAACGATTTACCTCATACAACTTTCCATAATACGATTCATGTCAAACGACTTACCACAATACTATTCATCTCAAACAATCTACCGCACTACGATCCATCTCAACGATCTACCAAATACCGATTCATTTCAAACGATCTACCAAATACCGATTCATCACATACGACCAACTACATAACGATTCCATCTCGTAGCAACTATCTCATAATAATCTATCGTATACCGATCCTTCACATAACGATTTCATCACATTCGATATACCTCACAACGATCTACCATATACCGATTCACGACATATAATCTACCATATAATGATTCACCACATAACATCAAGCTTATTGTATTACGTCCTACTGATCTTATATCATTTAATACAACTCATTTATCATGTTTCATGTTATCGCATTTCGAAACTTACGCTTTCCTAGTCAATTTACGCATATACTTAATAGTATATAAATGTAACATTTCGTATTTCTAATATACATATATTCGTATATTACTGTTTAACAATACGTTTAATTTAAATTATTTTATTTAAACGTACCATCGTCTCGAAACGCGTAACCGACTCGCGGATTTATTTTATAAATTCGGAACATATTATTGGAAACAATAAACATTTAACAATTAGTAACTAATGGAATGCCAAACTGTCGCTTTTAATCATTATACTTTTAGTCTCAAAATGTTTGAGATTTAAAAATACTTAACA
>JAOXNX010000032.1:9759466-9769820 GCA_028566075.1 Solidago caesia
TTGAAATTTTATTAATTTAATGTTTTTAATTTTATAAAAATAATAGTTTTATATAATTTTGTGGTAAAATAATTGTGAAGAGAGAAAATGCTGATGTGGCAGTAGGATGAGATGAAGAAGGGGGTATGATAGGGAGGAGTTAGTTCTTGGGGGTGTCTTGGAGAGAGAAAGCTGATGTGGCAGTCAAGACGAGGAGATGACGGCATCAGGATAAGAAGAGGCCTAACAAACATAAAATTTATGTTTTTTAGGCCTCAGCCTATGCACTCGTCCTTGTAGGTCGTCTTTATCGTCTTGAGTGGATGGGATAGACACCACCCACTTATTGGGTGGTCGTCTTCTTGGGTCGTCCAAAAAAAGAAAGCAAATGACGAGGTTAATGGCGCGTATGTGTGTGTGTGTTTAATTATATTTTATTGGGGATGAGATGATGAATGGGGTATGACAGGGAGGGGGTAGTTCTTGGGTGTGTCTTGGAGAGAAAGCTGGTGTGACAATCAAAGACGAGGGGATGACGAGTTCAGGATAAGAAATGATTAAAACGATTTTATTTTTATCTTTCTTTCTATTTTATTTTGGGATCGTGGTGTTGTGTGTGTGTGTGTGTGAAATCATCATCTTCGTAATCAAAAGAAGATGGAAGGAGCAATGGGATTGATGAGAAGAATACCACCAAAACACACAGAAACAGCACTCAATGCACTTCTTTCCCTCTTACCTCATCACTCCTCTGATCTCCTTTCTCAAATCGATCTCCCTCTTCAGGTCCCCTTCTTAATGTTCTACTATTTCTTTCAATTTTATTTTTTATTTTTTATTTCTTATAAGAGAATTGACCTGTTGGATGGATGGATTAAATGAATTGATGAAAACCCATATATATAATTCACATATAATTCGATTAACCCGAAAATCGACATGTAAAGGAAGCCGAATTTCACAATGTGGCTACCAAAAACAAGAATTTTTTACTCTTCTTGGTTAAGGTGAATCCTTGGAGTAGTTTAGCCTATATGTCTACAGTTTTTATACCCTGGGGTTGATAATTCCTTAAGGATAGTGATATTATGTCGTTAACCCGATTTTCGTCTACTGAAAATGTAACAACCCGTCTCACATTGGTATGAGATAAGAAGTTTGAGGCCCTTATAAGCTCAAAGTTGTGGGCTACTAATATCCTTTCACCAATGTTTTTAGTTAAACCGAAAGGATATACTAGTAGTCCATTGCTTTCGGCTTTGGGAGTATTGCAGAAAAGTTTGCAACTTTTCATCTTTGTGCATACTTGATTCTATTTCGATAATTTGCATTCATTTTTTACTATGGTACGGATTGACGTTTTAGTTGATAGTAGTTTGTGTGTGCCTATTTGCTTGTTTTGTCGAGGAGGTTAATCCGTTACAAGTAAATGGTAATTTGTTGGCAGTAATGTCTTTGTGTGCTTGATCTTTTTTATCTTCTGTGGTTACATATAAAGCTTTTATCATTGATTTCCTTTCTGCAAGATCGCTGAATTAAGTTTTGTAATGAAAACAGATCTTATGTGATGTGGATAATGGGAGAGAGTTCGTTTTGTGCGACTACAATAGAGATGCTGACTCTTACAGGTAATATAGACTATCATCACATCCCGACACATGCCTTGCCGCCCAGCTAGGCATTTTCATTCGTGTCTTATGAGATACCTAAATAACATTTTCCGGCATACAAGTCTCATTTCATATATGTAGGACTTCATAAGGGCCATGACTTTTTATAATTAGTAATCTTATGTCTTAAGCCCCATGAGAGAACTGTCATCCATTTAAAAACGGATTCTATAGTTTAGTGATGTTGTCATCTTTTTTTAATTTAGTGATTTGATTGCAGATCGCCTTGGTCAAATAAATACCATCCTCCATTAGAGGATGGGTTATATCCATCTCCGGAATTGAGGAAACTTGAAATCGAAGCAAACGATGTCTTCACAATATATCGTGACCAGTGAGGTCCTTTACTTACCTCGTATTTAAAGTTTATTCCATCTATTTTATTTTATAGTTCTTCGTGTCGGTTGACCTGCAAAAAACAATTCATGATTATTGTTTATTGTGTTAGGTATTATGAAGGAGGTGCTTCGTCAGTCTACCTGTGGGAGGACGAGGATACTGAACGCTTCTCTGCTTGCTTTTTGATTAAAAAGGGTAATTATTCACCCCACCATGTTGACTATATTTTTTATGACTTATATTTAAGTTTCATTTTGTTTTAATTATAAAGATGGATCTAAGTATGCGCATGGTCGAAGAGGTTACCTGAACGAGGGAGGTTGGGATGCTATACATGTTATCGAGGTAATTAACATCTTTTAAGATCTGTTGGGTGATGCTTAAACTTTCAAAATTCTTCTTGCATGCTTACATGACACTTTATTTCTCTTGTATTTTTCAGGTGGCCCCAGAAGTAGAAGGTATCGCGAATTACTGTCTAACAAGTACTGTAATTTTGTCAATGACTACAGATCACGAGACATCTGGCACATTTAGTTTATCGGGATCAATTAGGAGACAGGTGATTATTATATCATGCTTCTTTCAGTTTTTGGTTGTATAGGTTTGGCTTACATGAATCTTTCATATGTTCACATAAGTTATCTGATTAACTTATTGAATATATGAAAGAGCAATGATCTAACGATATTTTTATAGTATATGCTGCACTGAAATCATGTTATAATCTGATTCATAGATGAAAGCAGATCTCTCGGTTGCAGATGGCCATCTATGCAACATGGGAAAGATGATAGAAGAACTCGAAGGAAAGTTGAGATATTCACTTGATCAGGTATTCATTCGGAGCCCGTGGTCTCTTTTTATTCATGGCTGATACAAGAAAACATGGTGATTCGGTTATATAAGTGTACACAAGTATCATGCACCGATTAGCAATAGTGATTTGTAGTCTTATACGTTTTTCAATTAAGGCCAAACACTTAGGAGACAAGTTGTAGTAAAATTTGTAGAACGCTGGGCAGGAAGATGGCCCTGTTAAAGGATAAGCTGAATTCTGAGGTCTGATCCAGGGTTTCTCGACTGTCATACCCCTATGTCTGCAGGTTGAGTAATGGGGTCAATCGGATTTGGATCAAAACCAATGTTTTAAAGCCCGGGTTTTTGGTTGACCCGGTCAGGTCACCGGTTCCGGCTCAACCGGTTGAACCGGCTGGTGCAAATGGTCCATTTTCTGTTTTTATTAATAAATCTATAAAAGTGGTTGCACATATGGACTTAAATGAAATATCAAATATAAAACAAGGCTATAAATTAAAAAATACACCAAATTTAAATGTTAGACAATTACAATCCACTAAAAAACAATAACAGATTAACTAATGCTAACAATCTAACGAGAATACAAATTTTAAACTTCAAAACAACATGTAGAAATACTACTCAAACTATATAATAATCAAATCCAAATATTATATATATGAGTAAATAATTAACTACACCAAAAGTTGGTATAAAATTATGGCTATTTCCTTATTTTGCACAAAAAAAAAAAAAAAAAAAAAAAAAAAAAAAAAAAAAAGAAGGAAAAACCCGTTTGAACCAGGTCCGGGTCAACTGAAAACCCAGCCGAGTCTTTGAAAATGGGCCAAACCCATAAAACCGGGTGTCATTGAACCTGTCAACCGACCGGCTCCGGGTTAACCCCATTCAACCAGCCCATTTGACCCGGGATTTAAAACATTGATCAAAACTGGTAAATTCTAAGTATAGTCAAGCAGCTCCTGTTGGGTTGACTTACCAACACTTCTTACTGTTGAATGTTTTTCTCTTTTTCTTTTAAGTAGTTAATGTTCTAAATATGAATATAAAAATAATATTGCTTAGGACGGACCTAATCTCTAATAAAATCATTGATGAGGTTTTTAGCATTTGAACACAGACCATACGATCATTTTGACTTACATAAATTTTAAAAAATTTTGGAATGTTTGGCTCATTATCAATAAAGTCGACCCGAGTTAAACCATCTCCATATGAATGGGCTGAGAGTTGCCACCTCTAGCCTGATATTGCTTACGCAACTACACAAATTCCGTAGCAATTTGGATACTCCCTCCTAACCCAGGGTTACGGGGAACGGGAGTGTCATCTCTGAAGTGTTGATATGCATTTCCTCTTGTGTAGTATGTGGTTGTAACTTATGAAATTGCAGGTGTACTTTGGGAAAACAAAGGAGATGATATGTAAACTGCGTCCTTCTACCGAACTACCAAGTACAAGACTTCCCTGAAGTTCAAGCGATGGTGATCACATACTGCCAGTATTTATGCAGGCTGTGTTGATGAATTTGTGCCGTTTTTGGTAGCACATTTTGTGCTGGACCTTACCTCTTGTGCTGGAGCTCATGTCATATCCATTATGTAACTGTTTTAGCCAGAAATTAATATATACCAATTTGCTCTAAAAAGATTATACTTCAGGTTATCGTGAGGGCTTTAGACCGGAGGTTCATGCACAGCCCTTTTCTATAGTATTCAGAACTGGCTCATATAATTTATGTAGCGACCATATCCGTATGGTCTGAATAAAATTTAAAGTACTTGGACCTTTGTAATATCGGGTGACAATTCTAATGGCGTTTGGAAGCACATTTTGAGATTGACTATACATGTTTGCTACTGCTCAAAGAACCATTAATCGTTGTTTGGATGAACTGATATTGATTCTTATATGATCAGATTGCATAAAGAGAAATGCTAGTCACAGGTAGTTTACTAGCTTAATTAGTTTGGTGAATAATATAAAGTGATTAACACGATTTTGATTATGTCAGACAAGTGATTAACAAAGTTCTCAAACTTAGCAGTTAGCACTGCCATTACAAGGATTTTTTTCATATATTATCCACATAAGATGCAAGTGTTGTGCGTAGGTGGTTAGAGAGTTTGGGCCAACATCGGTAAATCATGGGTCCGTGCCTCCTATATGGCCGGTCTTAGAACACAAATTCAAGACTATGATGTCGCACCTTGCTGTTTTCGTTATATGATATCAACCATACCTCTTTCTGCAAAGTCAAATTCAGAGTCAGAAAAAGAAAAAGGCAGAATAGACACCGGCTATGTTTGACAGAAGCTTTTCAAGAGCTTTTTGGAAGCTTTAGCTTTTAATTTTGAACAATAAGCTCCTATTGTGTTAAAAGCTTTGTTTGGTTGCAACTAGCTTTAGCTTTTATTTGAAAGAAAAAGCTCCAAAATGAAACGCTACTTGAAGTAGCGTTTCAGGAGCTTTTAGTTTGGATGGAGCTTTTAGTTTTTAAAATAACACAAATACCTCTTGAAGTTCCAGCTACAGCTACCATACCAAACACCTCTAAAAAATAAAAGCTCTATCTAACAGCTTTGCTTAAAAGCTACAGCTTACTGCTTCAACTAAAAGCTACAGCTACAAGCTACAGCTACAGCTACCAGCTACAGTTACTTTTGCCAAACATACCATTTTCTCTGTAGACAAAGCTACAAACGTACAGTAATATCAGTCTTTAAACTCGAAGATTTTGAAGGATCAGACAACAATACAAACCAATATTTTAGGTGTACACACAAGAAATCACTCTTCCCCTCATTTGTGTTCTTTCTTAACCAATTGACTGTTGTAACTTGAGCCCAAAAATAGCGCCATACTTCAAACACAGATTGGAAGAAACTATTCTATTTTGTTAAACAACCAACAAAGTCTTGATCGCACAGATCAACAGTCCATCTTTAAACGAAACCAAAAATGTTAACTTAGTCCCACCCCTCAAATTTAAGCTTTTGCCTCAACATGACTGTTTCCGGCACCTGTTTCATGACTAACTGTTTGTTCCTCGGTTATTTCTGTTTCTTGTTCGATGTCACTGTCATCATCTGCAAATAACTATGCTCATTAGAAGTGTATCATGAAAAGATACAAACTTGTTTTCATCAACCGTCAAAAGTGGACGCATAATTCAAACATATGACCCCATTTAGTAGGGGAAAACGGACAGGTAGGGCGGCGTTTCTAAAATGTTCTGGGCCCATATGTAACTTTGGTATGGGTCAATACAGTCTGGTCGGTTTCACCAAATACACCATGTCCAATTCAATATTTCTAATGCAGAAAATCTAAGCACCTGAATAAAGTCATTCAATACATTTGGATGACTTTCGGACCGTTTGACCAATTTCCCCTGTTTCCTTTTTAATTTACTTTTTTACTTTTACCTGTATGACCCATCAGAGATAAACATCATCCTAATCGATCCATTCATAACTAAATGGGACAAAACGGTCACATCTATACCTCCAATGTATAAACAATTTAACGGTGGGTAGGATGCCAATCAAGTTAAGTACTTACTGGTCCTAATGAACCAACTAGCAGCTGCATTATTTACAGGACTCCACCATTTAACACAAAGCAACACCTTGCCCTTCAGTTACTATGACGGTGTTTTACTAGTGGTCCAGAAAGCACAGGCAGAAGTTATTTGAACATTTTTCATCCACGTCAATGGAATATTAGAGCATACATGTGATGCAAGGGGTCATGGCACATAATGAATAACCGGATCTTACTAAATAACTAAAGAAAATATGCCTCACAGCTTTGAGAGATGCTTACCTTCTTCATCAAAATCTTCTCCACTGCCAGCACCACCCAGGCCAAGACTCTTTTAAAAGAAAATAAAAAAGCCTCGCATCAGATAAAAAGAAGGTTGTTACAAAGAATATAAATAAGCCAATACTTACGGAAAAGTTAACATCATCATACTCCATATCGGGTCCAGCTGCAAAAGCCAAAAGCAAATAAGCAACCAAAATGATATGAATCACACTTTACATTCCCATTAATACCTAACAACTCTGATGTTTTAAGTATGTCATACATGGGGGGAGGTGACTAAAGATGTTAAGGGGTGTTTGCATTTGCCTTTTGGAGCAGATAATCAAATTTGCAGAAAAATTAAACATCTGATTATTACAATTCCAAACAGTAATGATACATCCAAATTCTATCTTCTACAATTCGATTTATAGCAGCTAATTGAGTCTAAGTGTCTAACTATCAAATATCATATAACCACTTTCACAACGCCAATCCAAAAACAAACTTATTATGAATGTCATAGCGAATAACTCTAACGGGCACAAAAAATAAGACAGGTGAATGGTGTAAAAGAATAACAAGCAATTAACCTTGTTCATCCTGTTCATCTTCATCCACCCATCTGTTCCAGTCGACTTTAATGAACACTGGGGTTCTTCCCTCTTGCTTTAAAAGCCTGCTCCACCACTTACTCTCTTCCTTCTTTACAAGATAAACAATATTTCTCGAGCCAATACTTACCTTGCTCTCCTGCAATTCACAATATTATGAGATGGTTTCAGTCATCTACAAAAGTGTCAACACAGATAATTCAGGTAACAGGTAATATTTGGTACGGGTTGAGTTGACCTAAAAAATTTCCGTTCATAATTAAAAATTCTTTTATACGCACATAGTGTCATATGCGAACTACAAAACTTATACTATGTCACTAATAATCTAGTCTAGTTTTAACAAAAACTAGGATGTTGTGTCCATTAAATTTGAGCTACTTCGAACCCATTTCACCCATTGTACCTGTTCACATTTAAAGTAAACCTTTATTTTACCTGTTTGCTCTTCAGAGATAAACTATAGCCCGAATCCACGGATTTATAAGTAGTGAGTAGAAAAATGCCTATTCAATTGAAAAGAGTTCCCGGTTTGCATTGATACTTACATTCACATCCACATTGTCATAAAGGTTGATATCTATTTCATAAGGTATATTCTCAATTCCACTTGTTGCCGAAAAGAAAAACCTCCCCTCTGGCTCCAATCTGAGCTTTATGTCCTTGGCATCTGGCAGATCAATGGTGATGAATAGTAGATCTTCCCTCTGGGCCCACTTCAAAGTAGGATGTCGGCTACAGTTCCAAAGAGGATTAGGTAAAAAAAAATATTGAAGTTAGTGCATTTTATCAGTGGCTTACTTTATCTCATGAAATTGCAACAATTGCCTCTGTTGACTGACATCAGCAGCCACTATTGTTGATTATCTGTTATGGCAGTCAGCCTACTAGTCCCGCCTTTCGAGTTCATATAAACGACGTTGTCATGTATCATACCTAGATTGTAAAATATAATATATACACTTCCCATCTTACCAAGTAATTTACACCCCAATGTGGTATCGAGTTACTAACCATCCCTTTACTTTACTCAATGGATAGCAGTTATTCTCTCTATTCTTTCAGAGAAACCTTGGCTTTTGATTATTGGTTTTTGCCCTTTATCTCACAACAATAATGTATAATACTAGATAACATGTACCTAAAATTTACCTCTTCATCGAATCACAAGAAGCAAAGTTACACTTTCTCATCAGTAAGCAAGACCACTACACAAACAAGTCGAGTAATTTTCAATTTTAATGTAACGCAAATCTCTGCTGTGATTTCAGTTGTAATGATTCAACTTCACTTGTATACTATTATTCAGTTGCAATGTTGATGATTCAAGATTCAAACGCAGTATTTCAAGCTAGAGTGTAGAACACTCGTATCGGCTGTTTGGTTCCCGGGAATTTGGTAGAATGGAATTTGAATTTTCCCCCGTGTCATGTTAGGTTAACATAGGAAATTCTAAATTCCATTCCACCAAATTCCAATACATTCTGGAAACCAAACGGCCCCTTAGTCTCTTACACAATTTTCGGTAACAACTAATTTTGTGACTAGAGAGCTTGGTTGCGAGACAACTACTTTGTGTGAAAACATTTATGATTCTGAAACTTAGAGAGCGCAACTAGAGTGATTGGTAGTGTGTTATATATTGTTAGCCAACAAGTCAATGAAACTATGTCAGTTACATGAAATTAAAGTCTCGAACTCTCAAAGATCAACACTAGTAGGCTAACGACCAAGATCAAATATCAACCATAGAATTCAACTATACTGGCTACCCGTGGCAATTACAAAATCGTGTACAGTCATATGCGCATTCTAAGAGCTCTAAATTAAAAGTAAATGCCGAATTGGCTGAAAGAATACACGATTAACGATAGGGAACGCGTGTATGTATGCTTAGATAAGTCTAAGAAAAACAAATACAAATTAGAAAAAGTTTTCGGCAACTAAATGTACCCACCAAGAACTCGGTTTTCTAACGTATAACTACACTTTGGAAAACTCATTTTGGTTTCAAAGGTTTTCCAACGATGAAAAACCCTTTTCATCCTTTCGAAAACAGAAACAGTTTTCTATAACTAAACGCAACCTAAGTATCTTTATTTACTAAATCAACTTAGAATATAACACTAAGATATATATATATATATATATTTTGAATAATATAATATTCAAATAATAATAAGTAGAAAAAATAATGAAAGAAAAATAGTAGATACCTCATATTGGATGATTGACAGCAGGGGTTAATTTCTGTACGGAAACAATGGAACAAGTAGAAAGAGGGGATGGAAGAGCCAGCTGAATTTTGGGAACCTATGTGAATAAGATAGAGTAATTGACACGGATGGTCCCTTCGGTTCGAAATTTCATTAATCGTCTCCAAAACTTTACAAATTTATCTCGTTGGTCCTATTGTTTCTAGGGTTGTCAATATTCGACCAAACCTGAAACCGATTTGAAAGTAACCGGGTTAGGATTGTGTATTTTCGAACTGCCAACCCACCCACCAACCTGATTTTTTTTGGTCGGGTTCGAGTTGCGATTTTCAACTTTCAGGTCGACCTGTCAACCCGATATCTTTTTAAATTAATTCTTTTATAAATTATATATATATATATATATATTATATACTAAAAGTAACTCTTTAAATTCTTTCATCATTAATAATAATATAAGTCTTTTTTCTAATATTTTATAAACATAATGATAGTTATCGTATTATTTACTGTTTTTTAATAATAAAGAAAATGAATGGTTAGTTTTCTAACAAAATTATATGGAATATTACGTAGGTTTATTATTAGTTACTTTGTTTAATATTATTAGAGTAAATTATACGGATAATCTTTGTGGTTTACACTTATTTAACAAAGCATCACTAAACAAATTTAATTACACCGAGCATCCATGCAGGAACGGTATCAGAAAAAAATTTCAAATGGGGCAAAATTAAAAAATACATGGAAAAAAAAAATTCAAGAGGTCAAAATTTTAAAAATCCATAGAAAAATTTAAAAAATATATGACAAAATTTAAATTTCGAGGGGGGCATTGCCCCCCCTTGCCCCCCTTTGGTGCCGCCCCTGCATCCTTGAGCTATGTGTTTCAATGGTGTCATGG
>JAOXNX010000032.1:9782163-9801853 GCA_028566075.1 Solidago caesia
ACAACAAGATGACCATAACAACAATGTCATTGCTTTCAACCTAGCAATAAATCACAATACACATAATATAAGGTCATTCATTTAACTAAATTTAGTGTATTTCCTTGTGTTCAAACATATTTCAGGCTTCATAAAATATAATAACATTATTACGTCATAGATATCATCTTAAACTTTAAAATATGTTCCTTTAGAAAAACGGGATGTTACAAGAGATACGGTTAGATGTATAAGATATTTTATGTGCATCCACTTAGTTATGAGTATTCCTTTATATTTATATTTTTATCTTTACCATATGCATCTAAAAGATGCACTGTATATACACAAAATAATAGATGCACACTAACATCTTGCTATAATTTATTTTTTTCCCGGCTCGCTCTGAGCGTATAAATCCTCAAGGTCATCCCTGGATGGAGGTAATAATATAGATAGTACATTCTAACTTAACATAAATAGTCTTTTGAGTTTTAGTAATATAATAACAAGTCCCTACTCCCTTGGCATGAGGTTGTTCTTTAGAGATAGTTGATGGTTCGTGGCATTTCCCTTGGCATGAGGTCGTTCGTTTCACTAAGAAGAATCTATTCTATTTTTAAGTTTACTTGGATGTGGAGTTTTGTTATCATCGAACATGTTTATTTGAATCTTTGTATCATTTCTTCGGGACTTACACGAGACTGTATCAAAAACATCACGGAATGAAAACCGATAGCTCGGCCTCCGTTGATGGGTTTTTTCCTCATGTCTCGGTTAATTGTAATTGACGTGAGTTTTTTCCATCATTTCTACAGTCTTAGTAGTCAAAGTTCCCGGAAAGAATCTAGTTTATGTAGTTTGACGTAATTGTAGGTTTTTTGTACTTTTTGACCACTAACATCTTGTTAGTTTGCTTAGAATTTAATAAAGTATTTGCCTCTCAAATATACATGGGCGGATCTATCTTACGGCCCGGGGGGGGCCGACCCCCTCTGTTTTTTCGCTCCGTAATGATATTTTATCCGTAGTTCATTCGAAAAATTATTTCTTTTAGTATTATTTTGTGGATTCCTTGACTTTCGGCCCCCTCCGTAACTTTCGGGCTCCTCAGTAACTTTCCTCAAAATCCGTCACTGAATATATATAATAAATCCTTTGTTTTTAAAAATAGTTGCATGTAGAAAATGAACAAAAGCAAAATAACTACCAACGAATGTTGAACTTTAAGTTAGTTGTATGTTGAAAGGAAGGGAAAAATAATACTAGTGAATACGTACACTAATATTTTTACAACTGTAACAAGAATAATCTATATATCCAATCAACGATGAATTAAGAGCATAATACTAATCACTAAGATAAGGCACATGTGAACTGGAAATGTCTGAGAACTATGAGGAGACTTCCTTATTTTATCCATAAGTCTTGGGTTCAACTCCTTGGAGTGACAAGTCTGTGGAGTTTTTTCCCTGAATTTTCTGGTTGGGTCTTTTGCAAGTACAGGTCCAAATCGAACGTTCAATATATCTATACTTCATATTAAAAGGGGAACCCCTTCCCCTTTTTCTCAAAAAAGCCCCTACATCTTCCTATCCTGTCCCTCACTTCTATTTACTAATTTAAACATCTCCACCTAATATACCTATAATACCCTTAATGAAATAATTTACAATATAGATCCCTCAATCTTAAAATAACTACACTACCCCTTCCACATCAATTGCTTTTACATTCGTCACACCACCACCTGTCGTCGCTGCCACCGCCGTCGCGCCGCCACCGCCACCCTTCGCCGTCACTCCTGCCGCCACCACCACACCGCCGCTACCACCATCCCCGTCGCATCGTGCGGGCATGCGTCTAGTATATATATATATATATAACGAAGTGATCAAGTGAGAATCAAAAATAAGGATGAGAAATATGAGAATCACTAAAAAATCATTTTTTTTAAAAAAATATCCATTTTTTATACTTTCACTTTTATTTTTTCTCCAAGTTTTTCATCATCTTTCTCTCTCACTTCGAGATTCACAAACTTCGATCACCGCCACCTCCAAGGGCGAAATCCGTGCGGCTAAGGGCTACGCCCCTACCGTATCCAACCACCACCATCTTTTGGATCGCCGCCCATCAAATCCAAACCATTATCAAATGCGTCCGGTTTTCAACTACTCTATAAATGCCTTAAAGTCTACGACCGATAAGGGCGAAGCCGTTCGACTAAGGGCTACACCCGTAGCGTCTCCATTTGTTTTCAACACATAACCCATAGAATTTTATTATTTTTTTTAAATTTCTTTTTTTCTTTAATTTTTTTTTATGGAATGAGTTTTTATTAAAAAAAATCAAAAATAAAAATAAAAAAATAAAAACCATAACACAAACGGAAAAGAGGGAGGGGAAATAAGGGTTTTCATAGTTCTCATCCTTGTTTTGGTTCTCACGTTAACCCTACCCTATATATATATATATCCCGTTTAAGCATCAATATTACATATTTATCTAATCAAATTTTCAAATTACATATATACTCAACTTAATTTCAAATTCTATCATACATATCCATTTTATAATAAAATTGTGTAAAATTATATATGGATCAATGAATATCTATTAGACCAATATTTATCTTTTTTGGTATGGTTTTTTATATTATTTTTATTATTAATAATAACAACTCATTCCAAAAATAAATAAATAAAATTTCAAAAAAAGAAGTTCTATGGGTTATGTGTTGAAAACCAGATGGATACAGTACGGGCATAGCCCTTAGCCGGAGGGGCGTAGCCTTTTAGGGGGCTTCGCCCTTATCGGACGTAGCCCTTAAGAGTAATTATAAAGGGGTGGGGGCTGAAAGGATTTAGGAATGGTTTAGATTTGACAGGCGGCGATCCGAAGATGGTGGTGGTTGGATACGGTAAAAGCGCCGCACGGGCTCCGCACTCAGAGACGGTGGTGATCGGAGTTGGGTATATATGTAATTTTAAAATTAAATATAAATTTGTCAATTGGATATATATGATAATATTTGACCTTTAGTTGGATATATATGTAATTTTAAACTGGATATATATGTAATTTTACTTTCATTTAAAAACTAGGAAAGTTCGGCCACGTGTTGCGCGGCCTCGATTTTTTCGTTTATGTTTGTTATTGATACAATGATACGAAAGGGTTTTTGTACAGTCACGGCTAATCAATATAGATACATATTTGGTAGTTTGGGGTTGAAGTTGCAGTATGTAAGTAACTCAGTTTGACCAAATACCAAGGTTAACATTTTTTTACACATAGGTAATATTATCAATCACGAGATTAAATGGTGACGGATTTTATATAAGAAAGTTCCCATACAAAGATCGTTCAAAGATTTGCAAATACCAAACAGTAAAAAAGTTTATAAAAAAAAACACCAACAACCACAAAGACACAAAAAAACAAAAGTCAATACTAAAACCACTCTATGATATATATGTTTACTGATAAGTTTGTCATATCAAATTTAGATGTATTTAAGATCAATAGTAATACCAAAATCGTTCTATCATAAATGTGTTTGCTAAAAATATTTAGTTGTATTTAAAAAGAATACAATAATCACGCAAAAGAAGTTTGCAATACTAAATATTTATGTTTGTTTTGTACAATAAAATCAAGAATAGCAAACGAAAAAAAGGCAACAGACACGTTTCACAACAGCTTGCCAGGCAAGCTGATTAAGAAACAACTTTTTAAAAAATATTAAAAACCAAGTAGGCAGCTTGACAGACAGTTGTAGAGCAGCCTACCAGGCAGGATGATAAAAGGAAAAAAGTTTGCCCGCCAATACATATAAAAATAGTTTTTTTATTGGCAGCCTGACAGACAATTTCGGAGCAGCCTACTTGACAGACGAAATTTTTTTTTCTTTATTGCCTGCCAACTTATCTATTTAATTTTTTTATTTCATACGAAGATCGCCAATACATATAAAATAAATAAATATATAGGATGCCCCAACCACGTTAAAAAGTTTGTAATATGAAATAAAAAAAATTAAATAGGCAGATTGACAGACAACTAGAAAAGGGGAAATAAATACGAATATAAATTTATATGTATTTCCCATACGAAGATCATTTGAAAACGTGCAATATCTAATACATATACAAAAAAATAATCAAAATGAGGTACCACAACTACGCTCAAAAGTTTACATTATAAAAAAACTAAACAGGCTGGCTGACAGCCAGTTAAAAACGAAAAAACAAAAAAAAATATGAATACAAATTTATATGTATTTAAAAGCAATACAACAACAACAACATTGCAATACAAAGTATGTATGTTTGTTTTTAAAAAAAAAATGAAGCATGTAGGATGACAGACAGCCAGAAACAAAAAAAAAAACCAAACAAACAGACAGCCTGACAAACGGCTACGCAACAGTCTGCTAGGCAACATGTTTCGGTATTCACTCTGTTTGATTTTAACATAGAAAGATAATAATATGATATAACTAGCATTGTACCCGCGCAATGCGGCGGCGACGGTGTGGTGGTGACGATGACTGGCGGTGACCGTTGGTGCTGGTGGCGTACTGTTGGTGGTGGTGGATGTAAGTAATTGATGTAAAGGGGTAGTGGAGATATTTAGAAGATAAAGGATTGTTGGTGCAAATTTATTAATTAAGGGTAGAATGGTAATTTTGTATGTAGAAATTTTTTAATTTTTTGTTTGGTAGTGGGGTGAAAAATTTTTATATAATAGTATAGAAGTATCTAACAATACTACTAAAGAACATCTAGAGATGATGTCATAAAATGGAAATGGCTTCATTTCCTTGCATTTGACTTCTTTTGATGACCTCATAATCCATTAACATTTTATAAAAAAATAAAAGGGTAAAGCTTCTATGAGAAGCTACTTTCACTGGAAGCTTTGTATTTGAATCTCTATTTCAGTCTTTTCTCTTCAACCTCTCTCTATTATCTCTTTTCATTCATCTTCCCCCATTCTCTCTCATTCATCTCGTCAACTCAAAATCAAAATCGATTATTTTTGGTTCTTCCCAAAAACTCAAAATCAAAAACCCCAAAATTTTATTTTTAGGGTTCTTCGAAAAGGAATGGTATTTGTGAAGGTTGAGAAGGAAACACACCAACACCATCACTGCTGAGTACTTTCTTTGTTTGATTTCTATAACAAATTTGTAGTTTTGATATGTTCTATCTATGTGTGTTAAGTATTTGATAAAATGCTTAATGAATATTTACAGTTAGACCAAAGTTACATCAGAGGTAAATGTGAGCAAGGAAGATCTCGAGCTTGGTAAGTTTAGTAGTAGCTTTTACTTCCCGATTTAAGATTTGCAGTAGTAGTTAGATGTTTTTGATGTTACATTTTCGTTAAAAGAATGATTATTAGAAATGGGTTTTGTGAGTACAGGGATGAAGAAACAGCTCTAAGTGCCCGACGTAATCTCCATGGTCATGAATACAGACAGAAGCCGAGAACAGGTATAGATATGATTTGGGTCTCCTGATATCCATATGTATATTGCATCTTATATAATCAATCATCTTAGCATAATTTTGTTCCTGGGGTAGGGTCTGAAACATGGTTGTTTAATATTGCTCTCATTGTATTAGGACCTAAATTTAGAATATTTCCTTAATCACTATCATATACTGTCAGGATACTTTGACAACAGTCGTAAGATCCGGATTAGATGGCAGAATGCTATTTGAGAATTTGTTATAGCAAGGAGATACATACTTGCTGACCTAAGTTTGTGATACAGATCAGAGTTACAGCAACAGTAGAAAAAGAAAGTGAAAAAAGTTAAGGATGGTTAAGTGTCGAGTTTCAAAAGTTATTTAATTATAATTGGTATTTACTTGGAAGTCAAGTTAGGTTATGTGTCTCCTTATTTAAATTAGGGCTGTGCCCATTTGTTGAGGCGTGGATTGATATTATTGTTTTTTCTTGTTTAGTTTACTTATTGTTATTGGAGCTACTGAGGCTGAACTCAGATTATCAAGGGAACAGCCGGCTTCCATCTGCTTTGTTTGTGTTATTATCTTGCGTTATTGCTGTTTATCTTGTTGGTACATATCAGTTTGATTTATTCTGACCTCTGATTAGGTATTTTCTTTGTTAAGGTCTTTCAGGCTTGATTATGATAGTAAAATCACTATTTCTAACAGGTCTAATAGGTAAAATTGATAAAATCAGCTGAGAAGGATGAGTAGACAGGACCTAACATTTTTAATGCACAAAACAAGACCTAACATTTGAGTTAATTAGAGAACTAAAGTTGTCTCTGCTATAACATAATTTGTGTAATGTCCTTTAACACAGAAGTTGTACAAAATGTAATTTAATCTGTTACTTAGCCTGCTTGAGTGCTTGTGCGTTCATTTTTCAATCTCTACATAGAGCACAATACCATTTCACATCTACATCTATCTTGCACAATTGCACAAATAGGATTATATTACACAATGCTCGGATTAATAGAATGAACTTTTATCATTTTTTCATTAGTTGACTGTACAAAATGCTAATTTTGCTTGTTCTTTGTCCCTTGTTCAGGGACGTGGTGGACCTGGACTGCCTACAAATGCTGGTAAGCATGAATATCACCTTTTAGTTTTCGTGATTATTTTCATATTTTGAAAGTGTAAGATAACATCTCATTTGCATTGTGACAATTGTAACATAGCTCCTCAAAAGCAAATCGGCGGTCCTGCAGTACAAGACGCTGTTGATCTCCAAGCGGCCATGGCTGCTGCTATGGTGATGGCTGGAACTCTTGGAGGGGCTCAGACTAATAGCAATATAAGTCAAAATGGTATCCAGGGTCAACCAACACTGGGAACTGATCCTTTGACTCTTCATCTGGCTAAAATACCCAAAAGCCAGTTAATTGAGGTTTTGACTGAAATGAAGGTAACCCTTTAGATTTACATGCATTCTTTCTCAATATCTTGAAATAATGTTGCTGACTTTATCTTGATAACAGACGATGGTTACTCAAAACAAAGAACAAGCACGCCAACTGTTACTTGCACACCCCCAATTGTCAAAAGCGGTTTTGCAGGTTGTTACTTATGATAATCATTTTTCTTCGATAGAGCTTCATTCCATTGAACAATTGGTGGCTTTTTAATTGTAACTATTCAATTTAGTTACTGCTAAAAGTTTTTGGTCTTTTATTATGTTTTTACAATGTTTTTTTGATACTCGTGGTAAAATCTAACACAACATCTTACAAGCTCTAAATGATTTGGTTTGCAGGCTCATATAATGCTAAATTCAGTTCCTCCCCACATGGTATGTATTTTAGATGTTAATGTCTAGTGGTGACAAAGACCTATTTACTTATGAATGTGTTAATTTGGGTTGTGCTTTATGACTTTATCTTAAACGAGTCAAATGGATCAAGCGGGTGCGGGTGAAACTCGCGCTAATTATAGTTTTAATGCATAGAAGTTTTTGGTCACTTCATTTTCCATTTAGATTCTTGTTGTAATAATAATAGATTTATTTTTATTGACGCATTAATGAAACGGTAAACGGTTGATGGAGAGGGATCCCTATTCAGGCTACCTAGGAAAGTTGAGCATGTGGCTTTGATGTATGTGGCCTAACCGGTGTAGCCATATCCTGGACCTTTTTCCTAGCCTTCCCAAGATGTTTACCCAATGACGTTCGAACCTGGGTCTCTTCTAAGACTTTCGTGACACCTTACCACTAGGCCACCTTGGACCTTGGAGATGGTTTGTTAACACATTATTCATTTACAAAAAGTTTAAAAGTTGGACCAAAATGTATGCTGGTCAACTCAACCCTACCTGGTCTATATCTGCCCATACTAAATTATTCCACATCTTTTTTTTTTTTCCTTTAGAAAGGTAACTACAGAATCTACACAAATTCTACATATATTTACAAAGTGTCCACCATGGGACTAGAACCCACAACCCATAGGTTTGCGGGTTTCACATCTACTAATATCCTTTTTGTGGAGCTATTAGATATTTTGGTCTATATTCATGAGCATGAGGTGGTGTGGACTTATATCTTTCTTTCTTCATATATAATGTAGCTTCAAATGCCAAAACCTCGGCCGCTTCCCGGTCAACATGTTCATCCTCCGGTCCAAGGTGGTGTATTGTCTCAACAATCTCCAATACAAGCTCTGTCTGGGTTGCCCCCTCTGGCTCAGAACAAGGTGCATCATCAGTATGCCACACCATCTCAAAGTCAACCATCTTCAAGCTATCCAGCTTCGTTGATTCCTAATCAGTATGCTGCACCATCACTTCCACTGCAGCCTCGGTTTCAGACTCCAACACCAGTTCAGCCTCAGGTTCTACAACATTCACAATTATCAGGACTACCAACTGCTGGACATCTTCAATCATTGCATCCACAACAAACGGTCAGTTTGTCCAGTCGAGTTGAAAACCAAATGGCAACCTCCTCATCTGTGCTGCCATACTCTGGACAGAATGCTGCAGTTGCTCCAGTTCAGCCCTCTATCCCTATTCTTAAGGTGCCAACATAAACTTCCTTCGTGCAATGTATTATTGTTGAAATCATATGTCTTGCGTTATAATTGTGTATTAATGATTTATTCTAGAAGTTGTAAAATGGGTGGTTTGGGTATTTGGCTGAAACGGTTATGTTATATGTACAGATTAGGCCGGATCGGGTCAAATAACTAATGTTTGTGTCCATCATCTTTTTGAATGATTTATGTGGTAGGTAAGATTAATAGAATTATGTTTGTATGTTACTACTATAACAAGCTAATTATTTCCCCCATACACTACTAACTAATCTTTTTGCATACAGCGATTAAGGATGTATGTGGAATTCAGACCTGTTTTCCTTTGCTAAATTTTTTGATTTAATCCATTTGCTCTGTTAGAAATAAAACCTAACCCAAAAGGGATCATTCAAAACTAGCGGCTTAGATTTGCCACGTATAATTTGATTTCAATCGCTTCGCGTATTCTAGTTGCGTGTTATAGTAAATGTTAAAATTGAAATGGAGAGTGCATCTGTTAGAAAAGAATTTTAGCAGCCAAGATTAAATGTATATCAAACAAACTTCCTATGCTTGAATTGTAGAAAATGTTCTCAATGGGTTTCTAAAAGGCTATGTTTTACTATTTTCAACAAAGTGCAAAATTGAGTTTTTTTATTGCATTTGTTGTCTTAACAGCCTAGCTCCTTAATTGGGCCTGCTATAGTAAATAATGGAAACAAGGATTATGACAAGCCTCAACAAATATCCCATAATCCTCCTTGGGGACGTAATATTGACCATCATCCAAACATGGTTTCTAGGTTGCATGAAAATGCAAGCTTTATAAGTGATAAGGATCAAACAGTCCATCCTCCAAAATTATTGAAGATGGAAGATGGGAGGGGTGCCCTATTTTCATCAGCGGATGTAAGTCTTCCTGCTGCAGTTTCAGGGTCATTTCAATCTGTGCCGTTATCTGGAAATCCAAATTTTAAATCAGTGGCCGTTGACCCCCAAAAGCAGAACCAAGAGGTATTTTCGTTTTCCTGTGCTACATAATTGTCATTCAGGTTATTGAACAAGTTAAAATCGTACCACACAACATACTCTGTAAACACTTTTTAAAACCCATCTTATAGTTAACGATGGTTATGGTTATGCTCATAGGAAATAAATGGTATCAGCTTCTAGCATTTTCGTGACACACGTTAGATATATGGTAATTTTTTTATACGTTAGGAAAAATGCTACCTTATTTATTTTTAAAGTATTAATTAAATAGCCCATCAGTTTCTTGATCTTATTTATTTATTCTTGGTTTTTATATGTTAGTGTAATGATATTAATATAAATGTAGGTATACATGTATAGAATATTCAATGTCAAATATCTTATGAAATCAATCAATAATCATTATTGTCAATCTCTTACAATCAAGGTTTAAATGTACGGAAATGAGCCTCGAGGCGAACCGAGGCGTAAGGTCGAGGCGATATTAAAAAAAATATAGAAATTATATATCTTATATATTAATTAAAATACTAGACATCAAATAAAGTTCATAATCAATCAAACAACATAATTTGCATCATCTCCCAACTCATAATCTTCATCGACTAAATCATCTTCGGAATCCTCATCAATCAAATTTATTTGAACACTTTTTCTCTTCCTAGATGTTCCTCTTGCACTTGCCTCACCACCGTATGCTCTAGTTGTTTCGCCACCTTCCTCACCACTTGCACCCCCACCTACCTCCACACCTCTAGTGTCATCTTCATTGTCATCATTTGGATCAGCTATCCACTCATCATCCGACATCACATTTTCAACAACCAGGGGATCATCATCTTCTTTTAGATTGGTCTTCTTCAAGAATTTCTGCTTTAACTTCCTATTATACATGATATAAACCAAATTATTCATCCTTTCGGTGTTCAACCGATTGCGCCTCTTTGTGTGCACTTGATTGAACGTACTCCAATTACGTTCACAAGCTGAGGCGGAACACGTGAGACCTAAAACCTTGACTGCAAATGCTTTGAGTTCCGGGGTCTCATCTCCATATTCACCCCACCATGTAACTATATATGCAAGATGTTTATAAAAAATTAGAAATTAATCAGCAAATGATGTAAAGTATATATAAAAAGTTACTAGTATATATAAAAAGTCAGTAACTGATCAGCAAATGTAACTGATCAGCAAATGTAAATGATCAGCAAATGTAAAAATTTTACCTGGTGGACGTGTCTTATATGTCGCCAATGATCCCCTATATCCAAACAATCCCCTTTTTTCTTTGTAATCTATAAGCTGATCTTCAATTTTCAAGTAAACACTCGTATCCTTGACGAGTCTATCCATCACATCATACAAACCTCTCTTGATCTCAGGATGCTGAGAAACATCAGGACTCCATCGATATTGTGGATTTAAATAATAGGCAGCCGCATGCAAATCACGATGCATTTGATTTTCCCATTTTAGATCAATGATGTCCCATATCTCTTTATATGAAGCCAGATTGTCATTCAAGTTTTTTGCAATTTTTTCTTTGCACGTATCCATAGCTCCATATATAAACCCCATTGCCGGCGTTTGCTCACCATCAACCAGCCTTAGAACCTCAACAAGTGGCATTGTGGTTTTCATAGCATAAACCACACTAGGCCAAAAATGTCGTTCATCCATGATTATTTTTCTTATTTCTTTACCATCGGCTTTCTTTGCCCAAGCACATGTCCTCCATTCATTTGAAACAAACATTTGTTGTAAAGCATCCTTCGATTCATAAACACTTTGTATGGTCAAAAATGCCGTGGCGAATCTTGTAGCGGCAGGACGAAGAAGATCTTTCTTTAGATGCTTGCGAGCTAAACTCAACACCCATTGATGATTATAAATAAAGTTGCTGACTTTTTTTGCTTTAAGCAAAGCCGCCTTATGTTGTGGCAATTCCCCAATTTTTTCAAGCATCAAATCAATGCAATGAGCGGCACATGGGGTCCAATACAAGCTCTTTCTTTTCTCCATTAACAATGCACCAGCCGCTTTGTATGCACTTGCGTTGTCCGTCACCACTTGAACAACAATGTCTTCACCAATGTCTTCAATAACTTCATCCATCAACTCGAAAAGCTTTTGAGCATTTTTTATACAATCTGATGCATCAACAGTTTTTAAAAAAACAGTACCATATTGATTGTTGACCAAAAAGTTGATCAAACTTCGGTTTCTCATGTCGGACCAGCCATCTGATAAAAGAGAAACCCCGGTTGTCTTCCATGTTGCTTTAATATCATCCACCATCAAACTGGTTGTTTTAACTTCTTCTTTAAGGATCCAAGTCCTTAACTCATGCATCGTTGGGGCCTTCAATCCCCTTCCAAAGTTCCCAACTGAACGTAACATACTAGCAAATGATGGGCTACTAGCTACATGAAATGGAATTCCATTCTCATAAAAGAATCTGCCGATATCCAAGCAAACTTGGTTTCGGTGTTCTTTAGCACTCACCGGTGTCACTTTTTCGGTTCCTTCTTCACCACCTTTTGAACTCCCCGCAAGCCGGTCTATCATTCGATCCATTGGTCCTCTAACACCCCTATCAGAATTGACACTTCCACCACTATAGTAAGCTCCACTTCCCACGCTCTCTTCAAAGTTGCGTTGGGTAGAAAATTTCATGTCTTGAAAGGACTTCAAGTATTGTGTTATTTCATCCTTGACTTCTGCGGGCACACTAGGACAAGGTGAGACATCTTTATGTGTACCCGCAAGATGATCTTTCATTCTCTTCACCCCTCCTTTAATTGATTTGCTACAAAAGTTGCATTTTAAATACTTGTATCCTTTTTTCCCCCCTTGTGACGGCAATTCCTCTTCTGTCCCATACTTCCATGCAGGATCCCTCCTTGCATTTTTGCTAGACATCTTAAAAAAAACTGCATTGAAAAGGCAAAATCTAAATAAATGTCCCATACATCCCTAAATAATGGATCAGAAGAAGAGAAACTCAGAAACATACGAAAAAGAGAAACTCAGAAACATACCTTCAATGTAATGGATGGACCGATGGACTGTAGACTGTAGTGGATCAGAAGAAGTGAAGAACCGAAGATGCTGAGTTTTGCAGAAGAACAGAAGAGGGCAGAATCACAGATATTAATTGGCTCGGTGGCTCACTGGCTCCAATATTTGCAGAAGAACAGAAGAACAGGAGAACAGAAGAGATATTAATTGGCTCCAATATTTGGCCAATATTTAGGTTAATGGATGTATTGACTAATTTAGGTCATTATTATTCCCGCCTAGTTTCTTTCAGCCCGCCAAAAATAAATATTGGCTCCAATATATTCCCGCCTAGTTTCTTTCAGCCCGCCAAAAAAAAAAAAACGCCTCATACCGTACTAACGCCTCTTACGCTTCTACACCGCCTCATTCAACAGAGGCGTACGTTCCAACAGACCACCATGAAGCGCCGCCTCATAAGCGATTTATGTCCGCCTCGCCACGAGGCGCCGCCTCACACCGTTTTTTTAAACCATGCTTACAATTATGATTTGTCCCACATGGAGTGTTGAGTGGGGAAGTAAGAAGTTTGAACATCTTATATTTCTGAAGTTTTATGAATGGTTTAAGTTGATTTAGAGGTTATTGGGTAGGTCTAATACGTTAGGGTATGAGAACAGTGGGCCCTCGAGGTTTAGTGTATTGTAGACACATGTACCCTCCGGTATTAATTCTGGGTGCTATGCCTGATGACATGTCTATGTGAGGGAGTTTGTAACATTTATTTGATGTCGATAGACGAGAGAGGAATGGTTTAAGTTGGAAAGGTTATAAATTCACTCATCCCATGTGGATAGAGACTTGAGAAGTTTGAGCACCTTAATACCTTACGTTGTGGGTTGTTTATGACTTCCACTGTGTTTTTAAGTCGATTAAGATTTTATTTGGCTAGCCTGCTATTTTGTGTGTGAGTGACACTATGATTGTAGGTAAATTATCATAGAATAAATACTTGGAAAAAAAAAAAGAAAAGAAAAGAGAGAAGATTCTCACGAGACACCCGGAAAGTAAGGTTTCACAACTTTAAGACGCCTTACGTACATTATTTTTCATTTTCCTTTTCTTGCATTTTTTTTTAATGTACTTTAATGGATGCAGCTTGTCCCTGGCGTAGATCCCGCCTTATTGGAACAAGTGTTAAATCTCACACCAGAGCAGTTAAGTTCACTGCCACCAGAACAACAGCAACAAGTCATTCAACTTCAGCAGATGCTTCGACCGTCATCTTAGTCAACAGCATCCATCAGTCGTCTGAAGACGGCAAAATTTTTGGCATATGCTTGATATGCATGTAGAGTAGTTCAGAATGTTGAGGGGATGAAGATCCAATTACACATGTAACGGTTGCAAATCATGATGTCGAGGGGTTTATAGGAACGTAGATTTTTATATATAGTTACATTTTTTTCGGAACAGTCCAAATATTTGGCTCACAATTTATGTATTTTTTTTAAGGGTGAATGACTTCTGGTGTCATTGTCGTCTTGAGTATTTGTTGGATTATTATTGTCAAAGCTTGTTTATGTTTGTTTTCTGCTATAAACCATGAATTCTACTTTTGCAAAAAATATATTTTGGACTACTAGTTATATAATTTACATAAAGTTTTGATTCAAATGCTTTTATTTTATAGTTGAAATCACATATAATAGTGACATTCGTAAAGTTTTGCTTTCAATTTAGACTGTTTTCTTTGGTTTTTTAGTGGCAGTGTGTATGTCCCTACATTTTTGGCCAACATTATACTCTTTAAACTTATAGCATGGTATCCGCACGTTGCGGCAGATACAATTTACAGGGCGTCATATACCCGTGCGTTGATGGTTGTGGTGTTGGCGGTGGTGGCGGGGGATTTTTGAGAGCTTTTTGTGATTCGCGTGTGTGTGTTTGTGAGAGAGTGTGATAATAAATAAATTGGAGGGAGGCTGACAAATTAGAAGGAGGGTGGCTTGCAAAATAAAATAATGAAGGGTAATTTCGTAAATTTGTATCTCCCTTTTCTTTTCCAACATTTCAAAAAATAGGAGGAGCTAGAATTTGTATAAAGGAGTAAAGATAAGTAACTTATTATCATTCATAGAACAAAAAAATATATTGATTTAATTGCATTACATTTATAGGGAACTTTTGAAAAATGATATATTTACTTAAAGTTTTCTAATAAGAGGAACGTAAAATGTTTTTTTTTTTAAAGATTATCAAAAAAAGATAACATAATTTTAATAGTGTTTAGAAAAAGTAACATAACATCCAAAATGTTTTAAAAGCAGATAAATAATCCAAAATTTTCTAATAAGAAACCAAATTTAGTATTAAAAAAAGAAGAAGAAATACTACCTTTTTTTTGATAAAGTATAAATACATCCTCTTTTATTTGTTCAAAAGTATTTTACGTTTCTTTAAATAGGAAATTTATGTAAAAATGTTAAAAAAAAAAATTCTTCAGAATTTCCCTTTAAAATACGTCGTTATTGTAAAAAGAATTTAAATTTTCTACCAGCTTCTCGCGTCTGAAATAAGGTATACTTCGTTGTTTCGAAATGTATTTTCCATTTACGAACAAGTTGATTAATATGTAATCCAAGACCATACGACCCTTCATATATTCGTAAGAAAATAGTTGTACTTTGACAAACATGAAAAATCTCGATCATTTCCTTAGAAACATAAATCTGTCTTTAGTATTCGTATGAGTTCGTTTATATTGTTAGCTTAAACGATCGAATACGAATACATTGTTCTATTCATCCAAGTGTTCGTGATTGTTTGTATATTCGGTTAAACTTAGACAAACAACATGAACAAGCCCTTTCGTATTCGTTTGTTTCATTTACAACTCCATCGTCAAATTTACTTAATATTTATAACATCTTAAATTTTCTAGTTAATATCTATTGGTTCAAAATATTCAGCTTATAACATAAAGATCTAATTAGGTTGGTTAAATTTTTTTTTACCGGGTGACTCTTATAAATAAAAAATATTATCGTCCAAATAATGTAGTTGCATGCCACATTAATTCATATATACGACACGCGTATATATGTGAAAAAATAATCAAGTCAACTTAGGTTGGTTAATTTGGTTATGGTAAGATAACTTTCTTCTTTTTTAACGTCTTTTAAGTATTGTTTATTTCAAAATAGTTTCTTATCATTTGTGTTTTCAAACTTTAAAAGAAGAAGATCCAAAGTTGAAAGAAATTTTTTTCAGTTCGATTTTACAGGTTGTTAAAATTGTTTGTGATACCGTTCGTCTTATGTTGTGTTTCTTTAGATTTGAAAACTCCACGCATATCCTCCGTACAATAAAGAGGTGGAAGATTCCCAAGGAAACGGGCACCTAGGCTAATTGAGGATTATGATGCGATTGCGGTGGATAATAGCTTGGTTCAAGGTAATAAACGTTGGATTTGTCCTAGGGACTTGGGTCTTAAAAAGGATGCCATACACATAGTCTATCATGTTTATGCATTTAGTTTTTGTTAGCTAAGTTTTTATGTGGTTTTTCACGGCCTTGTATCGTATGATATAAAATTTACTAGGCTAATTGTTCCTGTTTATATAAAAATAAAAAATAAATTTGCATTTAAACATCCTAACTTTTTCTTGACTTTATTTTATAACATTCCATATCCATAAGGCCAACCACCACCACCACAACATGACTCGATCTTTGTATAAGCGGGGTATGTGGAATGTGAGATGTAGACAGTCTTGCCTCTACCAAAAGGTAAAGAGACTGCTTTCATAAGGACCTCTGAACAAAACGGGGAAAGAGCAAGGGGCTGAATGTTAAATTTATTTTTATTTTTATATAAAAAATAAAATGTTAAATTACATAAATGAAAAACACTAGGAACTTCAAGATTAAGCAACCGCTATAGAAGGTTCCATTACATAGTTCCACCTTATGCCACACTGATTGATATTCATCTGAAATATATTTGCCGACTGTTATCTACACCAGCAGTTCCTCTTGACTGATTCCGACCACGACCACGACCACGACCACGACCACGACCGCTAAAACAGCTATATAAACTCGATAATATTGATCTTGCTAACATGCATCTGGGTGACAGGATAGCACATATGCCTATTAAGCATCCTATAGCTGCCACCTCTCTTCTTTCACTTGATGAGGAGCTCATTTATGTATATAATTGTAATTATTGATGCATAAAAAGAAGCTCATGTTACACTCATATGGGATGTTAGATACAATGAACCCAATACAAAAGTTCAGAAAAACCATAAAAGGCTACCTCTTGACTTGGTAATATATTTTCAACGAGGAGATGATGCCCACGCGTTACTACGGGTATTTTTTTTTATAACCTTAAAAAGGCGGTGGATCGTAATATAATGTTTATATTAAAGCAAACAATGATACTTTGATAATAATGATATAATGTTATATATGAAAATAACATATAATAATATTTTTATTAATAAAAATAATGACACTTCGATAGCAATAATATAATGCCTTATCAATAATTACATTAACCAAAGTAATAATACTTTGATAGAAGTTATATAATATCTATAGATATTTGAGATAACGACATAAAATATGATAATTGGTAAAACCGAAATTGAAAAAAAACCCATAAAGAAAAGCTAAAACCCAAAGCTAGATATAATTAATTGTACAAAATAAATTTATTTATAATATTTAGCCTTTCTAAAAAAAAAATTGTACAAAATAAATAACAAATGAAAAGTAAACATTAATTAAAAGCATGACTAAAAAGAAAAACCTAAAAAGAAAAGCTAAAACCCAAAGTTGTATATAATTAACTGTAAAAAGCAAAAAACCAAATGGAAAGTAAACATTAGGTAAAAACAAATGCGAGATAACAACATAACATATAATAATTGACAAAACCGAAGTTCCGAGCAAAAAAAAAACCCCTAAAAGATAGCTAAAACCCAAAGTTATATATAGTTAATTGTAGAATGCAAGAAACCAAATGGAAAGTAAACATTAGGTAAAAATATATGTGAAATAACAACATAACATATCATAATTGGCAAAACCAAAATTTCAAGAAAAAAAAACGCAAAAAGATAGCTAAAACCCAAAGTTAGATATAGTTAATTATACAAATCAAAAAACAAATAAAAAGTACACATTAGTTAAAAACATGACCCTAAAAAGAAAAGGTAAAAAAAAAAAACTAAAAAATGTAACACGTAACTTTATTGTAACGCCTCGACCCAAAAGGTAAGAAATTATTATTATTTTTTTTTATAGGAAAAACTGGACAGAACTTCAGAACTGCCGTTTCAGAATATTCACACGGCCGTTTTAAACTTCTGAAACTGGACCTGCAATTTTCTGCATAAACATCAAACCATATAATACCAAAGCATTTTAGGCACTTTCATATGACCAAAAACTGCAGAAATCATAATTTGGACATTTCAATATTTTCACGACACTCCTTCAACCAAAAAGACATATACATAGTTAACGGGTCACATACCCGAGCTTTTGCCCAAAATGACAAACGTTCAAAGATTCATGACATATACTGATTTACAAAGGGTTTGACCCAAACTTGCAATTACCATAACAACAAGAAAAACGACCAAATCCATATCTTGAGCCAAGGGTAAAAGAACACTAAACTTCTATATCAAAATTACCATTTTCCAAAACGGCCATTATACCCTTCCAATGCAACTAGCACTTCAATTCAAACTCAACCATGATTCCTATTTCCGGAACCACCTATAAGAATGGGAAACAACTAAAACATAAGCCAACGCTTAGTGAATATAGTTGCATACATATACACATACATTGGAGGGCAACCACGTAAAGACTATCGTATGTAGCCTATGATACCGTCGTATCATCTCTTGCATACACACTTTATGCAAATTCATACATATGGATCCATATAACAATAATCATCACGTTGTACACACGTACGATAGATAACAATAACAATGGCCACACCTTGTAATTGACCCAACATATATATAGATGTATGCAAAAACACTCACCTCCAATGCAATAATTTTCAATCCAAAATGACCAAAACAACAATTAGGATTGCTTTTCACCAATAATCAGAATTACAAATACATAAGGCCATCATCATAAAACAAGGCTACTTAGCCATAATTCACTATTTCCCTTTTTATTCATATCATTCTATCATTACTTATCTCATGTGGTCATACCACACTTAACAAAATCATCATTTCTCAATTTACTCATAATCATATTACTAGTATTTAATCACTAGTAGTTTCAATTCCATATCCATATCATCATTTCTTTATGAACTAGCTAGGAAATCTCTAACAACAACACTATATGGTCAATCATAGACCAAAATACTAGGGCTCAATTCACAACTAATCAATTTCTCAAAACCCCCCAATTATATTATTATCAAGAACCCTAGAAATTTCAATTAACAAAAGAAATAGGAATTGGTAATACCTTTGAATTAGGTTACTATAGAAAGGATGAAAAATCACCATAACTTTCTTTCTTCTTCCTCTATGTGTCGATACACACATACACCCACACACAATTAAATTTTCTACTTGATATTATTATTATTATGAATTTGAGATGATGAAGATGATTAGAAGCTTTGAGAATGAAAAGGATGAAAATGAGGTGAAAGTTCAGGAGAGAAACTTTGATTAAGCAAAGAATGAGATAGCTGGCAAGATTATAATATGCCACAGTTCACTTTTAATTCAAATGGGTATTATACCCGTTATACATTAAAGTTCCAACTAATTTAATCCCATAACTTAAAATTAAATACTAGGAACTTATTTAAATGATAAAACTACAAAAGTAGATTATTTTATTACCTTTAAATTTTGAGACGTTACAACACAACACTTGTTTCTACACGTACGTATCATATCACGCTACCATCCATGTTACTTTCAATTATGCTTCTTTCAACTTGGAGATATATAATACTTACTAGATTATACCCATGCGATGCACGGGTTAACATAATTCTCGAATAATAACTCAGGTGACAATGAAAATATACCAACATTTTTACATATTATGTACGTGGTATGAGAGCATTCATGATAATTAAAAACTTGCATTGTAAAT
>JAOXNX010000032.1:9868417-9879023 GCA_028566075.1 Solidago caesia
GTAAGAATCAACAACAATAATAATGCTAAAAATGTAGAAAAAGGAAGAATTCATGATGAGGTTCATTTTCCCTTACTAGCTGTGTAGCAGGACTGATGGATCGATGAACCATGGATCCAAGTATATTACTTTCTCATGGATGATTTATTCTATTTGTCACTACAAAAAAAATACCATTTAGTGGCACACAAAAAGTGTCACTAAAAATAACAAAAGTGTCACTAAAGTGCCCTTGGGTAATGGGTGGCAGAAAAAAAAAGTGTCACTAAAGACGCTGCCACTAAAGGGTTTTAGTGACACTTTTTGGTGTGTCACTATAGTTCTTATGGTTTTTAGTGGCACTTTTTTGTTATGTCACTATTTGCTTCACGACATTTAGTGACACTTTTTGAGTTGTGTCACTGCAGCCTTAACAGCTTTTGGTGGCACTATCTTGTTGTGTCGTTATAGACTTTACAACTTATAGTGACACTTTTAGATAGTGACGCTATAAATATTATGTTAATTAGTGACACTTAGTTTTATGTCACTAACAGAAGAAGTATTTTGTGGCACAAACTTTGTGTCATTAGAACTGTTTGGCAATGACGAGGAGCTAGTTTTAAATGCATAAATCTTGTGTCACCAAAAAGTATTACAATGGTAGTTGTATGATATATTAGTAATCAAGATTGCTTTTAACATTACAAAATGAAAAGAATATTCCATCAATTTTAAATACAACTGCAAATATTATTGAACAAAGTTCTGTAACATTCAAGAAAAACCAAAAAATAGCCACAAGTCAAGCAACACAATTTGAGAATATCCATTAGAAACACCCAAGAGCCTAATCTAAAACTAAATTTCAAATAAGAGACCCAGAACTTGGAACCGACCGTCCTTCATCCAATGTAGCAGACTCTTCTAGCTCAATCTCTCATGACAACAAATGAATCTGTATGACAGATAAGGAAATGTTAGAAATTATTCTCTAATAAAAATAAGGACTAAATAAATCAACATATATAACTCTAGTTTTTTTTTTCCATAACTTAGATATGTAACAACACTGAAATATAAATTAGGAAAAGTATTGCATCGTAAAAAGAATGTCGGGTATGTAAATGCAAGTGTACCTATTAAAGACAAATTAAGAAAGATTTGTTGGGGTACCTAAATAAAAATTCAAGAAAGAGAACTTTAATTAACCATAACTTTTTTTAAAGAGTAAAGTTTCATAATTTGTACCGGTATCATTGATTCCGCTTCCGGCCGAAGATCTTTCGTTTCCATTTGGCAAGTTGTTTCGGTCCATAGAATAATTATTAGAAATCTGAAACACCGTAAGGTATATCAAATGACAGCTACAAGTATATTATCACCAAATTTAAAATAATATACATATGATACTACCTCCATATTCATGCTTCTAAGGACACCAGCTAAGTTGGCACTTGGTATGTGTTCCCTAATGATGTTCACAAGACTGCTTACAAGACCTTCTGTTTGAGCCAGTCGTTGTTCAACAGTTGCTGGATCTGCAGATGATGAGGTACCATTATCCTTGACAGAGGGCATCTTTCCTATGCATCGAACATAACCTCTTTTCTCTGGGCCCATGACCTTAGAGAAATCATCATTTCTCCAATCATCTTCTAAGGTGTGTGTGTTGGTAGAGTCATTTTTAACAGCATGTAAGGATGCCTACACATATAAAAATTTAATGTCCACAAAAACGGATGCCTATATATCTAAAAATTTAATGTCCACAAAAAACCTTACCACAACTTGAGCAGCTTTCTCGTTAACAAAGCTTCCATTTTTACGTGTGCGGCTTTGTTCGTATATTTCTCCCCGTGTTAGTTCCTTGCCGTTATTTTTCATTGCCTATATAAAAAAAATCATGTGTACAGCTGTTGACTATGATTTTTACTCTAACAACCAAAATCGTAGATGCCACTACAAATAAATTTCTAAATAGCCAGCTTATGATTTACCTTCTCGTGAGCAAGTCTAGCGAATGATTTTGTCCCGGTGACATGAGGCTCTTCCATTTGTTTACGGCTCTCTCTTTTTTGCTCACATATTTCCTATAAAATGAATAATAATATATAGTTGATACTAAGGACTCATTAGTAGTCGAAAGATCCATGACTAATATTGGTACCTGATATTTTGGATCCATCCATTGGGTCACCAGTTCCTTAAACTGTTGTGGATTCACCCTTTTATCAGCTTGTCTTGCCACAATTTGATCAACGGTAAGACTTGAATCATAATTTCGTGATTTTACTAAGTTTCTCCAAGTGTTCAATTTTTTTCCCATGCTAGACAAAATCCATTTTTTGATAGCAGTTGTCTCGCTTGGTGCAAAAACAAACTTTTCCTACAAGTAAAAACTTATACATGTTAACAAATATATAATAATAGTTGAAATTTCCAGCCTTTACATAATTTTCATTCTAAAAATAAGAATACCTTTACTATCGAATACATGTCTTCCTTCTTGTTCATGGGAATTTTTCGCCAATCACAACAATTTAGATCAACATTTGCAGATCTCCTTACAATGGATCCTAGGAATTGTGTCAGTTCATTTCCTTCCTCGCCAATTGGTTTCCCGTACCTATTAAATGTCACTTTGATTTTTTTATTTTTTTCCATGTCCCACAACTCTTTTTTCCGAGTAGGACCTCGAGGCTTCTTCTGTGAACCTACAATAAGAAAATATATGCAAATGTGTAATGTCAAATAGTTATAAAACGATATTAGTTTCAGTATATACCTGGACAATAAGCTGAATTGAAGTAGAACTTAAAAACATGCCAGAAGAGGAATATACCTTCTGCTACAGGATGATTTTCAGAGATTTGTCCATCATTTGGGAAGTCTTGTTGAGAAGAATGTGCATTACTTGCTTCCTGGCTTTGGTTTGCAGTTGACTCATCTAATGCTACATCATTATGCTGCTCACCTTCTGGTTCAGTCGAGACCATGCAGAGTCTCTTACGCCTAGCCATCCTGACATATAAACACACAAAATACTTGAAAACTATGCAGCATGTTAAAGTTATCATAGCCTTTTGCTGCAGTATATTTATATACAAAGAATATGTGAACAATTACTAAACATAATCTATGTCAAATTAACAGCAAACAATGAACTTGACAAGAAGATATGAATGGAAAAAACAGTACTAATAGATTATAAACTTGACTAAAAAAGATATATAAAAATCCATGTAGAAGTAAAGGTATAATCCGAAAGGCTGCATAGATTATGCAGTCATTTTATATAATAACCACCAATAATGGAGTTATCTTTTCATCACTCCGTTTCAGTTTCTTCATCACTTATTCTTTCAAGTTCCATATCTGGTGTTACATCATCCCCATCTTCCCCAATTCGATGCAAACTAGTCACATGAAATCTGGTATCATTTGGATTGTCTGCTAGTTGAGCATCAGAACTTCCCATATCAAATATGTCTCTGAGCTTTATATGTCTTACAACAGACCAATCTTTGTTCTTTGGATCATTTCCATAGAAGACCTTATCAACTTGTGATGCGAAAACATACGGATCATCGAGTAAATTATCACCGGTATGTGTTAGATATGAGAAGTTCACCAATGTTGCACCAAAATCATCTTTCTTGCATCCCCTATTAATATCAACCCATTCACATCTAAATAAAACTACATGTATTTTACTTGAGTAGTTTAACTCAATTATATCTATTAGCCTCCCATAGTAGTTGATTACACCTTCAACGGGCCTTCTATCTCGGCTACTGGCATAACTTACTCCTGTTACAGAAACAACAACACCACTATTTTGAGTTTTTCGCTCTTTCTCACGGTCTTTCGTGTGGAACCGGTAACCCTTGACCAGATACCCCGAGTAATGTTGCACACTCTCAAGTGGACCACGAGCAAGCCACTTTAATTCTTCTGTAATTCTTTGATCATTTTGCTCTTCCATTCGTGCAACCTACAATATAGTTAGAAACAACAGCTACTTTTAGAACTGTGTATTTATAAATATAAAAAAGTTTAAATAACTATTAAGTTGTGATTACCCGATTCTTAAACCATTCACTAAACTGTTGACTGTGAATCTTGTCAATTTCATACGCAGGTAACCGCCGATGCTGACCCTTGACTATTCTTTTATGTTCCCTACATATAAAAAAAGTCATTTTGATCATTTGGGTGTAGCTAAAATGTGTTAACTAAAAATTTAAAAGATAAAGTTTATCTTACTCTCGAAAATGGGTGACGGAGTCAACATTGAATAGCACATAACGATGTGCTTGTGCAAGTGATTGGCTATCAAATTCAGAATTCGAGTATCTATTCTTTTTGCGAGATGAATACTTAGATTCAAGTTTTTTACCCAATGGCCGACCCGGGCAAAGGAGGTTTGATTCTTCAATCTCATTTTGGTTACCCTCGTCATCATTCCTGATTGGTCTACTGAAGATTGTTTCCACTCCTGAGAGATATCTAGAGCAAAATGTCAAACTTTCTTGAGCTAAATAACCTTCTGCAATCGATCCTTCTGGATAAGCTCTATTGTGTACGTACGACTTGAGTGTTAGAAGGTCCCTGCCATATCAACTTTTCAGATTAATAAAAATATTACTATTTTAAGAACATACAAGTGAAAAACTAAATTTACCTTTCAATAGGGTACATCCAACGAAAAGCAACAGGACCTCCAAGCCTTACCTCTTCAACTAAATGAATCACTAAGTGTACCATGACAGTGAAAAATGAAGGAGGAAATATTTTCTCCAATTTGCATAACGTGAGAGCAATATGAGATTCGAGAAAATTAAGGTCATTTTCAGTTAAATCTTTGTAGCAAATTATTCGAAAAAAACTGCAGAGATCAAGTATAGCAGAGCTGACTTGATCAGGTAGGGTTCCCCTAAGCGCAATAGGCAGATACTCTTGCATTAACATATGACAATCATAACTTTTTAGACCAATGAGTTTTTTCTCTTTTAGATGCACACAACGAGAAATGTTGGAAGAATATTCATCAGGGTGTTTGATGGACTTAAGAGTTTTTAAAAACAGTTCCTTCTCAACTCGGGTCATCTGGTAACATGCCTTTGGCAAGAAAATAGTGTTGCTCCGTGGACGCTTTTTTGGATGTAGTTCTTTTCTTATACCCAACCGATGAAGGTCAAGTCTTGCCTTATAGTTATCTTTTGATTTCCATTTTTGTCCCAACAAAGTCCCAATAATGTTGTCGCATACATTCTTTTCAATATGCATAACGTCTAGGTTGTGGCGCAGTAGCAAATGTTCCCAATAAGGCAACATAAAGAAAATGCTTTTCTTTTTCCAGCGGTCACCATCATTATCTTTGAGGTAGTCATAACGAACCAATTGCCTCAAAATCTCCTCACCTGAAGGACGAACAGGAGCATCTCTTGATTCCTCACCCCCAAGAAAGGATCGAGTGTCTTTACGCCATGGATGGTCGGATGGTAGCCATCTTCGATGACACATGTAGCACCATTTTTTCCCATGTTGTAACCATTCAGAATCAGTATTAAAACCACATGAAGGGCATGCAAGTTTTCCTTTCGTGCTCCACCCAGAAAGAATACCATAACCAGGAAAGTCAGAAATGGTTGAAAGAATAGCAGCCTTCAACTGGAAGTGTTGTTTTGTTGAAGCATCATATGTCCGAACTCCAACATCCCATAATTCTTTTAGTTCTTTAACCAATGGTTGCATGTAAACATCTATCTTATTGCCGGGGCTTCCGGGGCCAGGGATAATTAGAGAGAGAATAAAGTTCGGTTGTTTCATAACCAACCATGGTGGCAAGTTATATGGAATCAAGAAAACGGGCCAAATACTATATGCCACATTCATTGTCTTGAACGGATTGAACCCATCGCTAGCCAAAGCTAATCGAATGTTTCGTGGATCACTAGCAAAATCAGGAAACTTCTGATCAAAATTTTTCCATGATAATGCATCAGCTGGATGTCGGAGTTTTCCATCTCTAACACGATCCACATGATGCCACTTCATAAGGTCGGCCGTTTTAGAAGACTCAAACAATCTTTGTAAACGGGGCTTCAATGGGAACCATCTTAAAATATTTGATGCCTTCTTTTTAGTTTCACTGATTTCAACGTCTGTTTCTTCAACGACTTTCCATCTAGAAGTTCCGCATAAAGAACAAACTTCATCTTTCTTCTTCTCCTCCCAAAACAACATGCAACCGTTAGGGCATGCGTCTATTTTCTCATAGCATAAACCCAAATGTCTCAATATTTTTTTCACTTGATGTGTGGTTTTGGGAATTAAATTTCCTTCGGGCAACAATTCTCTCAAAAACTCTAATAGCATAGAGAATGATTTATTACTCCAACCATTAAGACACTTCAAATGAAACAAGTGCACCAAACAAGATAACTTGCAATACTTAGAGTTTGGATACACCTTCTCTTTAACATCGTTAAGAAGTTCATTAAAGTCACTACTACAAGTTTCTGGCTCCACATCAGTGTTCAAATGAGAATCATCCATTTCAACATCAGCTACAACAGGTTGAGTAATATTTTCTACTGTGGGAAAAATATCAGTCAACAACCCTTGCATGTCATGATGAAACATGCCCTCTTCCTCATTATCGTTTGTAGTAGTTGATGATGATGATGATCTAGTGACCTCTCCATGATAAACCCAATTACTGTATCCTTTTTGAAAACCCCAACATAATAGGTGATCAAACACGACACTTCTTGTAAAATGGAACATGTTTAGACAATGTGAACATGGACACAATATCATCCCCTCAACACTTGACCTTTCAAATGCAAAATTCAGAAAACTTTGCAAACCATTCTTAAAAGGTTCACTTGATCTTCGTTTAAGATACATCCAAGATTTATCCATCACTAAATATAATAGTTAATATATCCTATTAAGAGAAACTGGCATGTTAAAAAAGTAATAGTTGATTTATATTAACTCGGTGGTACAAAATTGTGATCTAAATGCATAAATCGCACAGAAGAGAAATTTAGCATACCCTATTTAAAGCAAACTGATGAGATATTCATAATAACCAATATTAGACTCTGGACATAGCTTATCAGAGGAAAATGTATTTCCCTAAAAAAAACTAACGCATCACAACAAAAATGGTACATGAACAAGCAGCATATCACACTAAGCAAATGAACCAGACAACTAAAACCATTAAAGTATCGAAATGACAGTAAAAACTGATCAATTATTCGTAATCGTATCATAATTGTTTACCAGTTATTCGAAAGCAATCAAACATTGAGTTACTTAAGCCAATAAGTAATTAAACATTTGCCTAAGAAATACCTCATATGCACAGGAATAATCAACATTGTACAAGAATCAATATTTTACATTTTTCATATAATTAAATTTAGACATCTACTAAGGTACGACTTAAAATGTAAGCTATTAAGTTTCATACCATCATTCTTCATGTGCATAGGAATCAGGTAATTTGGATTTAACAAGTTGTATGGTTTCGTAAAACCGATATAATTTCCCAAGTTATAAAATGCTACATTAAAATTACAAAACACTCAAACATCTAAATAATAGTAATTTAAAACAGTGATCAATTAAAATTCAACACAAGTATTAATTAAAAAAATCCATAAAGACTAAAAAATTCTGAATTATTGACTCAGATTAGAAAATCCCTAAAGTTGAATGAAGGTATGACATCATATTTAGGAAAAACAAAAATTAATAAAGGCTATTGCAAGAAAAATTACTAAGAAAACAAAAAAATAATAATGAGGGAATCACCTTAGTGTTTAGTATAATAGAGAATGAGTATAATAGAGAGGGTGGACAAGTATTGTTGCTGAGGAAGGAGACGATTAGGGATAACAAAAAGTGGTGCTGAATTGTAGATCAATTAGGTTATAAGAAAGGATAATTGAGAAAAATAAGGAATGGTTTTGGAAAATTGAGGGATTGAGCGGGAATACATATAAAATTACCCGCGTATTAATTCATGAAAATTTAAGGCAATACTAGCACATTTAAGAAGGCAATACTATTCACGTTATACATTATTTTAATTAATATTGTACTAATTATTAAATTTATAATCATTCAAATTTAATAATAACTAGATATGGTATCCGGCCGTTGCTCCGGTAGACATTATGGTTAGGGCTGTCAATACTCGACCTAACCCAAAACCCGACCTGTAACTGACCTGAAAAAACCGGGTTAGGGTTGTGAAATAACGACCCATCAACTTGCCATCCCACTAACTTGGTTTTTTTTTTGTTGGGTTCGGATTCACCATTTGGGTTAACAGGTCGACCCGTCAACCCGAAAATATTTAAGTTTATATGATTTTTTTTAACAGGTCGATCCACCAACCCATTTGACCCGCCAACCTGCCAACCCATGACCTAAATCAACCATCCAACCCATCAACCCATATGACCTGTTTGACCTGAAATCAATCCGCCAACCCGCTAACCCGCCAACCTATTTGACCCGTGAACCTGATTTTTTTCATGTTAGTGGGTTGGGTTCGGGTTGACAGATTGTGGGTCAGGGTTAAAATTTCTGACCTGAAACTTTTAGTGGGTCGGGTTAGAGTCAGAGATTTTCAACCCGTCAACCCGCTAAACTGATGCACAAAGCTTTTATAGAGTGCAAGTGTATACACTAATACATGGAAATTTTCATGATGCACAACAATTTTTATATATTTATAAAAAAATATATATATATTGTTTTAATTGTTTTACTTTAACACTTGTTTTATTTGAACCAAATTATATATATAGTTATATAAGTGATTAATTATTTTGAAATGATAAACAATATAAAAAAACATCAAAAAGACACTTAGCTTTCAAATTTAGGATGTTTATACTAAATCCTAAAACTTAGAAAAAAACTCTCAGTGGTTAGGGTGTTGGCAATGACACTAGATAGGAGTGTGGTATGCCTCATACCATGTGGGAACACCATCGCCAACCCCATGGTATGAGGCAAGGTATGAAAAACATGGTAAACTTTGTAGCACACTACATAGGAATGTGGGTCCCAATGCTTTACACTCCAACCAATCACAACCAACCATTTAATAAATGTGGGGTACATTGCTTTTATTATTTATTTTTTATTGTAGTGTGGTATGGATTGCAGTGTGGTATCCCATTGTGGTATGAAAAAGTAAAGAAATGAGGTGTCATAAGCAGATTGGTTGAGGAGTGTGGTATGAATTACGACATGGTATTCCATTGCCAACCCCCTTAGTTGTTAATTGTATAAATTGGACTTCACATATCTTCTTGTTTTAGCATTAACTCCATCTCCTTTTTTTTGTCAAAAATCTTTGAATTAATATACACAATTTTAATTCATATGAAAATAAAACAGACGAATTAATCAAAACAAAATGGAAATGAAATCCATAATTAATTTTCTTTTTCTTTCTTCATTAAACTGTCATTAACGCATGCTTAAATTCCTGCATCGGCGAACAAAGTAGGTCGGATTTCAACTCTATGAACCAGAACAAGTACCACGACTTCACTTTTTTCAGGTTAAGACAATTCTGTCGAAGAAACGCGATTTAGGGCAATTTCTTTTGGTTATCGCGGCAAAGTTGAGAGCATTGAACATGATAACAATGTAACAGTGTTGTTGCTGGAGGGTGGATAGCACAAACCGCCATGGTAGCACTGAATCGTAGATTAGTTATCTAGGAAACAAGCACCTCTGAGTATCAAAACAACTCGCCGAGTCGACTCACTGAATTTGGATAAATTGCAATATTTATAGGTTTAAATTAATTAAGTATATTGTTCCCTATAATTTACGGCATATATGAAATTAAATAATAATATATAAGTTTTAAATAAAACTTTTTTTTTATTCCAAATCCCAATGCTAAAATAATAATTAAATATAAATACATCTATGCATAATATTATATCGGAATAGAATTCAAATTGAACTCAAAATCTTTAATTTGAATTTATTTTATTCGCGAGGAGCAGTGACAGATCTTGAGGAAAGTCATGAAGGGGGCCGAAAGTCACGGAGGAGGCCAAAAGTCGTTGAGTTCCTGAAATAATACTTAGAAAAATAATTTTTCGAACGACATACGGATATAATAGCACTACAGAGCGAAAAAACAGAGGGAGCCGGGACCCCCCGATCCCTTGAATAGATTCACCAATGGCGAGGAGCTGGGTGAAAAGAAACTCTCACGTCCGGTTTTATAGTAAATATGTAATTCAAAACAAACCATCAATTATAACCCACCCAAATATACAAGCCAATAAGGCATTAATTATGTACAAAACAGAATAATTAATCATTGTTAGAATTCATAATCCGTTGGTTCTAATCATTGCTTTTTGGGTAAAAGCACCAAAATGTCTTTATTTATGGCACCTGGTAGGCCAACTAGGCAATTTAGTAATCCGACCACCCCTTTAGCAGCGACGTGCAGCGACGTTGCTGCTAAAGGGATAGTACAGGATCATCGTACTAGCCACGTGCATTAAAGTGGTCGGTCAGAGACCGTACCACCTCGTCGCTGCTAAAGAGGTGGTACGGT
>JAOXNX010000032.1:9907100-9921308 GCA_028566075.1 Solidago caesia
TCAAAAAAGAAACATGATATTTGACTTAATATATTAAGTTCTTAATTATTAAGTCTATTAAGTAAAAAGTAAACAGGGCCTTAGGCGAACTTAAAGTGTGAAGGGGCAAAGCGGACATTTTAATTAAGGCAAACCATAACACGACGCACCCTATTATATGGGACGAATGCCAGTAAAAATACATGGAAATTGAATATATATAGATATTAACAGATGAGAAAACCATAGTGAATTGACTATATCGAAGTTTCGATCACATTATCATTATCATCTAGTCCTAGATCATATCATCATATATGGGTTAACAAACATATGTAAATATAAGTGAAACCGTGCATACAATACTACATCCGGAATGCTCAACATCGAAGTTGTTGCATATATACTACTACATGTTATAAGGCATCATCAGCATACATACATGACTATATATATGAGGTGCTTATACAACATCAATACAGAAAGTTACACATACGCACAATTAAGCTTCAACTATGATAAAAACACAAAGCTAAAGCTACTTATTGCAACATCAATATATGGATATGATGTTATACATGGAAACTATAGCTCTAACAATTAAGCATATATTTATTTATGACCTTCATGAACTAACTATCACTCCTTACCAAATCGCTTCTTGAAAAATGAAAGAAGATTTTCTCTTGGAGGTAAGATTTCTTTGACAACGGGATAGTTGACAAAGTTATCAGCCCATTCGGTTAGTTTTGGGAACTTGTCTTTGGTTACCACCTTTAGTCCGGCTGCTTCTTCAACTACTCCAAGCCAATAGCTTATGAAACAAGCAGCAATATCAACCAGGTTGATGTTATCACCTCCAAAAAACTTCTTGCCTTCAAGTTCCTTTTCTAATATTTCCAGCTGCTCATAAGCTTCTGCCATAACTTGCTTATCCCCAATGCTGCTGAAAACCTTATAAACTGCAGGCATACACTAAACAAACCACATAATGTATAATCAGTCAAAACTCCAAAGAACTACCTTATAAATTAAAGGGGGATATATGATTTGTTCTGCTTGCAGCTTGATGTGTACCGTTGTAATGTAAAACCGCGCACAGTATTAAAAATGTACATCAATAACCATCACACTGATAAACTGCTATCAATAGCTCGAATAGAACGGCACCACCCCTCAAGCCCTCAAACTATGACACACAAGAGACATAATACAACCACGACCAACCATGATCCAAAAACTGAACTCAACCTAGCTAGCTAACCACCTCCACTTAATGATGCAGTTTGCTTTAAACGACCACCTAAATTTGCCCCTAAATAATATAGGTTGTGCTCATATCTATAGAGTATCATTTGACAAAAGCATAGTTTCTAAAATGAAAGATTATAGTCCAATTTATCCCTTATACTTGTTCGCTTCTTAATGTAGAATTCCCCTGTTTTAAAATTGTATATACATCACTTATACATCACTTAAACATTTATAGTAAGACATAGGACTTAAACTGAAAAGATCATCATCAATTATAAATTCGTTAGGATTTAAATCAGTCAACAACTCGCGGTCAAAGGTCTATTTTTTTTCTCCTGGGATTCGACCTTCTAGTATTTTCGCCCTTATGGATCAAGCTTTTATTTCCACCACGTTTTTGACATAGCTATAAAATCATGTGTACTATATCAATCATTAAACAACATTTCATAAACATAGGAAAAAAAAAAAGACAGTCAAATTAACAAATCCAATATACGTACCTTATCATCAATGAACTTGGCCAAAAATCTAGCAAGTGCTTTGTCGTAAGGATCTTGTGGCAAAATGGGAACACTACCTTTCCAAACATCATCAATATATTCAACTATGACAAGTGACTCACATACCGCCTTTCCATTATGTACCAACACTGGCACTTTTTTATGGACTGGATTATACTTAATAAGGTCAGCACTCTTGTTGCTAAGCACTTCTTCAATGTTTTCATATTTGATTCCTTTCAAATTCAATGCAATTTTCACTCTGGCAACAAATGGACTTCCACCAACTGCATACAACTTCACTTCATCTGCCATTTTTTAGTTTCTTTTTTTTTTCCTCAGAGATTTGATTAAATTACAAAATAAAATGTTAATGATTTCTTTCTTTGGATGGCTTTATTCTGTTAGGTGGTGATGCATAATTGCATATATAAATATATATACTAGCTAGCGGTGAGTTGGTTAGGTACGTGTAGGTGTATTAGTGTATAGTTGTTAAATTTGATATATACGCATGCTCATGTTGTACATTGATTTGGAGTTGGAAGCCGGGGATGTACTAGAATGTTGTTGGCAATTGTGGTCTAAAATGCGCCTTGTGTCACAACTCACAACAGACAACTTCATAACCATTTTATTAATTATTTTAAAGGAGTTACCGTATCTACCCCCATGCTCTAGAACAACAACTTATGTTAATTTTATTTTTTTAATTTTTATTTAGGGCAAATTATTTAAAAAGTACTTCAACTATCCCTTAAAAATTGTATTGAGGTCCCAACTTTCAAATATTATATTGTAGTATTTGAAACCGGCGAAACTTGACTTTGTGAACCACACATCAAGTTACCGGTTATAAACTAATTAAATGGCATTTTCCTTTTTTTATTTTTTCTTATGTGAATATTCAAAAAGATAAACCATTGCCACGTACATTCCAGATCTCAATTTCTTCTTTCACCATAAACTCCTTTCCATTAATATTAATATATTAAGACAAAAACAAAAGAGATAAACATAAGCATAATAAGTAAAACTAAAAATGATCGTATCTATATATAGCTTTTTATATGATTTGATTTACTCAAACTAAACTAGGTCTCTCTTTGCTTCTTCTTCGTTCTTATCCTCTCCACCACCTTAAATTCCTTCTTACAAGTCCGAGCTGCCGCAGCAACCTCGACCTCCGTTCCTCCACCGACGACGGTTTCGAGATCCATACGTCATAGCTTCCGGTGACTCCAGTCGGCAACCTAGAGATCAGTACGGACACCTAGATAACCAACTTAAATTAATTAGATAGATAGATAGTCACCTAATATTTTATATTTATTTTTTCTGCAATTGTGGACTTCTTTTTACTCAAAATAGATATATGACCGTAAAGATATACAAAAATCAAAAGCTTTGGATTTTGTTTGTAACGATGAATTGATAGTGTTTGCGAAAAAATGTGTGGATGGCTTCGCAGGTTACTAGTAACATGGTGGAATTTGCAGAAATGGATATCAAAATAAGGTTTGGGTTGGTGATTTTTAGGGTTAGAATACGACAACGACAACGGTACCCAATCCCGCATAAGCGGGGTATGAGGAGGTAAGATGTAGACAACCTTACCCTTACCCAAAGGAAGAGAGGCTGCTTCTGAAAGGACCTCCGACCTAGGGCTTTCACCCTTGAAAAAATTCCCGACGGCCGGCGAAGCCAAAGCCGAAGAGGGAGAAAACTCTCGGTCTCAAACTCACAATCTCAAGCACTCGATCTCGATCTCGAAATCTCAGGCACTCAATCTCAGATCCAGATCTAGAGAGAGTGATGAGTGAGAGGGAGAGAGACGTTGAGAGGGGGAGAGAGATGTTAGAATAGAAAGAGCGAAATGGGGTTAGATTGTTAGAATATATATACATCAAGTTCATTATTTTCTATTTATTTATTTTGCCAAGTCACTTGCCTACGTCGAAGCCAGGATGATGAGGTGTTTAAAATTCAAAAGCAACCTGATACACATCCGCTTAATCCGGTCACAACCTTCGAACCCCACAATATACGATTTAGAAGTTGGGACCTCAATACAACAAATAAGGGATAGTTGGGGTACTTTTGAAATAATTATATGAATGACAAACTATATATATATGAATGACAAACTATCGTCCTCCTATTCCTAAACTAACTCGAATTCGTAGGATGCAACCTAGGACTTTCACGAAAATACTCGAAAATACCTCCCCTTCCAAGATTTGAACCCTTGCGAAAAACCTCAGGGTACAAGTACCTTATGATTCGAAACACATGGTTCCATTGCTCTTTTTAGACGACCAAAGTTTAGGTAAGACACACTGAGTTAAGCAGGTTTGCAAGTTATAGCTCTTCAAGTTGTACCAGGCAGATAGGACCAAATGAGCGGAACAATACGCATGTAAATCACTTGTTTGTTGGAATAATTAACTAAGGCAACAACTAACCTGGGTTAGCCCATTTGATAAAAGTTTTTGTTTTAAAATGTAAATTCACGAATCAATCCCTCACACATTTATGTCGTAAAAGATTTGACGTTAAAAAAACACAAACAACATGACATAACAGGGAATCATTTGCTGGCGCCCAATTACACATATACCATTCTATTCTAGTAACTATGAAGTACAAAAACAAAAAACTTTTCTTGGGCGTTAACATTTTGTATATAACTTCAAGAAAATTCATTTGAGACCAATAAAAAATAATTGAAAATAAGTAAATCAATCGAGGACCTACATTGTGTTTTGATCCAATTGTTAAAATATTTAGTATAACCCGTTTTTAGCTAAGTTTTGACACATAAATTATTTTAAAAACCGTTAATTGTTAAATTTAACAAAACAAACTATATCGTTATAACTATCAGATTTTCGTTTTTGAATAGAGAGATTACTTGATGTACTTTTAATAACTTTCTTATATTTATTTTTTAGTGAATGTTGAGATTCGTATAATAATATCACATATGATTTAACACACTAGTATATAATTTTCTGATTTTCACAAACCACTCACAATCTATATGGTGTACAATTTTTCAAGTGTAAAAAAGAAACAAAAATAACATGTGAATAATGTTAAAAGTAAGAAAAATTGGAAAGATAAAATTTACCCGTTGTTACTCCTAAATTAAAGCAAATCACATCCAATCGACAGCTAATCATCATTAATGTATTTTTCTTATTTTCTTTGTTTACAGCCTATATATCAAGGCCTTTTCCCTCTTGTAAGAATATTAAAAAAAAAAAAAAAAATGAAATCAATAAAAAAATATGTTTTATTTGATGAGTACACAGTGCTTGATTGGTGTTGTTGAATCTTTATATTTGATGTTTGATATAGATATATAGATAGATACACATATATAGATTGAACACAACCGATAGGTATGGTTACTTACCTCCTACTCTTATTTGTTTCTCTTCCCATTTGACCGGAGGTCCTTATGGAAGCAATCTCTGTACCCTTGGGTAGAGACAACATTGTCTACACCTTACCTCCCCCATACCCCATTTATGCAGGGATTGAGTACGGTTGTTGTTGTTGTACACATATATAGATTGAGATGATGATGATGAATAATGATAGATGAACAAATTTAAAGTTAGTTTCACTTTTGGTCCCTGTAACAAAGGAAATGATAAAAATACCCATCATGTGTCCGTCACATGTCTACCTTATAAACAAACGTTAAGGATTAGGACCAAAACCGTTAACGGAGTCCAAAAAGTTGGACCAAAGCCGTAATAAACTAAAGTTAGGGATGAAACATGTAACTTGTTCGACGTGAGGAACGAAAAATGTAATTAACTAAAAAAAATAATAATATATTATAGGGTTAATTGATTGGAAAGTACTTCAACTTGGCAAAAAAACCTTTAATGGGTCTAAACTAAAAAAATCTCTATTGTGAGGTTAAAAACCGGCTAAAACACCTTTTATGGGTCTATCACCAAGTAACCAGTCACTTTTTATTTTGAATTTCATTTTAAATTTTTTTATTAGTTAAATTAATGATGTGGATATTCCACCTCATTTATTATTAAAAAAAAAGTGAAATAAAAATAAGAATTCCATAACTAATAACTAATATATTATATATATCTATAAATCATCATCATCCCCATTCACATTTATCAATTTTTTTCCTTTACACACAGACTAAACAACCTCAAATTCATCATCAGAATCTTCTCCGACTACATTCAAACAACTTTGGCATTAAAAATCTACTCAAAAATCGTTTGCTGCTTCTTGAGCTGCTGTCAATGTTGTATGTGTACATAGGTTGTGACGGTGATATATATATATATATATATATATATTTGTATATCAAATATATAAAACCATATAAAACCAAACCCTCAATTATTCTTCAAAGTTATGTTAAAATCACCCTCCCAAAAAAACAGAATGTTAATTATATCAATGGGGGTAATAGTAACCATAAAATGGGTCAGTTACTATACTTGCAACACTATGATATATGCATATACACTATGATATATACTATACTTACAGGAACCATAAAAATAATCCGGACGATGAAACGTTGGTAAGTAGGTTCGGTGTAATTCAAAAGATGTCGATAATATGTAGTATATTGGCCCCATTTTTTACACTCTTTCACTTCTAATCCTTACTCCCTTTTACTTTTTCCCCTGCAAATACATACATTACAACACATATGTATAGAAATCAATTTATATTTATATAATTTAAAAATAAAAAAAAACCCTAAGTCAGTGGCTAAATAGAAACGGCAACATATACGTACATATACGTATAGGATATGTATATACAGATAGATCAGTAACTCCGTCGATTGCCTTTCCAACCATTGTTGTGCCGCCACTAACCCTGTCCATCGATCGACGATGGCTCACTTGTGGTCGATGGTTCAGTTCTGGTTCACTCGGTGGTGGTCGGAACTGGTGGGGTTGAGATGGAGATGTGTGTAGAGAAGAAAATGAGAAAGGAGATGCAGGTGTTGTAGATAAATAGGGATTAACTATGTATATCAGTATATGTATGTTTTATGTATATATCTTTATATGTGTGTTCTGTATATCAGTATATGTATGTGTAAGATGATGATATAATATTTAGTTAAATAAACAAATAAAAAAAGGGTTAAGTGGGTCCCAATCGTACACATGTTGCTATGTAGATTCCACGTAAAGGATTACCAGTTACACCTAATTCATTAGCCGGTACTGACCCATAAAAGGTGTTTTAGCCGGTTTTTAACTTCACAATAGAGATTTTTTTAGTTTAGACCCATTAAAGATTTTTTTGCCAAGTTGAAGTACTTTCCAATCAATTAACCCTATATTATACCACACCTTGGTATGTTTGGCACAAACTGGGACTGTGGTTAGGGGCTTGAAGCTGGAGTTATAAATCTTTTTTACACAAACTTTTATTTTAAAAACCTTTTAGACATTTAAAAACCTTTAAAAACTGAGATTTTTTATATTTATCTCAAATGCATATCCAAGCAAACAAACAAAACCAAATCTAATAAAAGCGTAGGCTTTTACAAGCTCCCAAAAACCCTTTTGCCAAACAGCCTTGTCTTTCTTCTAAGTAAGAAATATTGTACCACACCTTGTCTTTTTTTCAAGTAAAAACATAATAACACCATTAATAACAATCCAGCCACTATGGCATTTTGTTTTGCATTTTGAAGACCAAAGATTGGTTTGATAGCATTTTGTTGCTGTAAGCCAAAAACCTGTTCATAGAATGTTGGTGTTTAAAGGTAGGCATCGGCTGCTTAATGGCGGCTTGTTTTCAGCCTCATACATTCTTCATCCTGCTCCTTTTTCATCTTCCAAAAATCAAGATCTTGGTGCTGCAAAAGCCAATTTCTTAGTGGATTTCTTGATTGATTCAGTTGGTTTTACAAAAGTAGCAGCCATCTCTATTTCCAGTAAGGTACCTACTCGCAGATTCACTAAAAGTCCTCATTTAGTTGTTAATGTATTCAAAGAATGTGGTTTGGACAATACCCATATCAGACAAATCATTTCCTGTGTTCCCAAAATCTTGAATTGTAGACCCAACCAAACTTTAGAACCCAAGTTTAGGGCTTTTCGAGATTATGGGTTTTCGGGGAGTGATCTAGTTGAGTTAATGAAGGGGAATCCAAGTCTTCTCCAGGCCGGGTTAGATACACGTATCGTTCCTGTAGTTGAATTTATTAGAAAGTTAGTAGGAAGTAATGAAGAACTCATTCAAGTTATAAAGAAATCAAAAAGGTTGTTTACAATATTAGGAGCAGCTCAATTGCAGAACATATCAGCCAATGTGTTGAGTATGCAGGTTCGAGGTTTATCTAATAAGCAAATTGTATATTTCATTACCAGATTCCCACAAGGTGCCCGATTAAATCCGTCAGATTTTAAGAGTCGATTGGTTTGGATTGTACAAGAATTGGGAATCCCTGACAACTCCCCAATGTTTGTTTATGCCATGTGTACAACTATAGCAAGTAAAGAATCGACTTTAGTGAAGAAGATTGAAATTCTTAGGAGCTATAAATGGTCTGAAGATGAAATAGCTACATTTGTGAGGTCTTATCCTAAATATTTATCCTACTCTGAAGCTAAAATTCATCAAGGGTTGAACTTTTTCATGAAGGAACTCGGGTATGCACCAGCTTACTTGGCCGCCAATAATTTTCTATTGGGTTTGAGTTTGCAGAAAAGGGTGAAACCTAGATATAAAGTGCTAGAAATCTTGAAAGAACATAAGCTACTTAATAGTAAACCAGCTCTTGCTACACTTGCAGCATATTCAGAACCCAAATTTCTAACGTTTTTGAAACGCTTTGAGGATGAGTTGCCTGGTTTGGTTAAAACTTACACCAATAGCATCAGGAAGACACAAAGCTAAAGGGATGTTACTTTGACAAGTGAATTCATCAGGGCATGATGAGATTTTAGGTAGACAAACACTACTTTTCCTATTTAGCTGGTGAAATACATCATTTAGTACCCCATTGACTCTTAAAATTGAGACAAAGAACATTGTTTTTCCAACGGCAAATGGCTGAGCAGCATGTTCTGATAGATCTATCACTCAAGGATTCTTCTTCTTTGAAAAATTGAGGTCTGCGTTGTTTGCTTGATCTTCGTTTTACTGTTAGAAAAGCTGTTTAGAACTAAGTGGTCTATTGTTGGCACACTAACTCAATATTTTGTCTAATGTTATATTTTTCAGCAAATCTGTTTGATCAATTGTTTTATGACCGGTCTTTTAAATATTTGTTTTTCTGAAAATATATACGGTACTTAGTTCCCATATCCTTATTAATGATTTTGCCGAGGGTGTTATATGTGTAGATGTAATGATACGCCATGATAATAGCCCAATACCAGACTCCAGGCCCAAGCCCACCACCAGGCCACCCAACCGTTTGAACCTGTAAAGCCCAATAATCTGCAGTTGTTTCCCATGTTCTACATGATCCCCACATTGTTTTCTTTCAATTATTTTCCCACATTGTTTTCTTTCAATTATTTTCCCTTTCCAGTTATGCATGTTTATGTTTTTCCTTGGATGTTTATGTTTTTCCTTGGATTTTGAACTGTAAGTTTTTGAATGAAGTGAAGCCTTGAAAAAAGAAAGAGAGATAAGGAGCAGAAAAAGAAGGAAGAGCATGAGTCTATGAGAAACAAGTACAACATGCTGATTAGAAACAGAATAGCCCCTGAACAGATCACAAATGCTACTGTTGTCGCTTCTCAAGACAAAAAGTCCATTAAGTTGGACATTAAGAGAAGAAATGTGAGCCAGACTCAAACCATGCCTAACATTCAAGAAAATCAATTAGGTGTCACTGAATGGATTGAGCTGTATCACATTATGCAAGAAAAGAAAACTCCTGCTGCCAAGATGCTGCTTGAAGTAATGAACAAATACTTCAACAAGATTTGCCAAACTAGAGAAGAAGCTTGGTGTCAATGATTCTATTCTAAGAATCACTCCAACAGTAAAAACAGAAAGGTGAATCCTCCAGCAAAAGGAGAGGTCATGGATCTTCTGATTAACACCAATTTACCTGCTGGTGTACCAATTGGAAACCATGGTGATTTGATCAAGGCACCAGAACTGGGAATGTTCTTCAATACATCCAACTCTGGAATGAGATTCTACAGAGTATCTGATATGAATCTCACCTCTTCCCAAGTTCTACTTCAAATGTATCATGCGTGCACAACCACATCAAATGATGTTCTCTTCTCACAGCTGTTGTTCGAAGAGATCAAGAATAGAAAGCATAAGCCACTCATAAAGCAGTTCTATGCTGGTGAATTAGATGTAAAAGTTAAGAATGTATTGTTCTTATCATCTGTAACTTTCATCTATGTCAATAAAATTGAACTATCTGAACAGAAGCTTGTGTGCTCATTCAAAAGTCTATTTCTATATCAAAATAGGGGGGATTTTTAGTCCCAAAATGGGACTTAGGAATTTAATTAGTTAAACATAACTGCTAATTATGTTTATTAGCAGTTATAACTCGTCATTAATGTAATCATAAGAAGATCAGTCAGCTAAAGTCAAAGAAAGAAGTTGATGAAAGAAATGTAAAGTTAAGAGGAATTAACTTTACATTTAACAGATACATTGATGACACGTCATCAGCAGAATTTCTACAGATACTTGCTGCTGATAAAACTCACGGGAAAAGACTTAGAAGAATTTGAAGCCTCAACATTCTTGAAGTCTTCGACTGTTGCTGATAAATTCTAAGTCACGACAAACGTACAGACACAAGATCTAATATGTCACATCATATCAGAGAATGTGTCTTAGTAGTCTTAGGTATAGTTTATGAGTCCGATGACATCGCGACACGTATACTATCCTTAGGAAATGCAACTACTTGCATTTCGCCTATATAAGGAGGTGAATATCCTCATTTATAACACGTCGAATTAATTCTGAATAATACTTAGAACTCTGTGTTCATAAGATATAATTCATCAGCAGTTCCGTGTGTAAGAACTTAAAGGATATTCTGTGATTCAGAATCTGTAGTCGATGAGAAGTAGTTAGGATTAGTATTTGTTATTTAATCATTTATTCCGCATTACTTCTTGTAATTCTTTGATTAATTTATTAATAAAGAATTCCATTGAAAATTAACTTTGTGTTATTAATTTTCATTTAGTTGTTGCGTAGTGTTTTCAATTAACCTTCTAAACGATCCGGACCAACATTATTCCCTCACTGGCCTTACACCTATCGAAGTTTTCTGCCCCTATAGGGCATGCCTTGGCCTTTAGGTGCTTGGGTCTGTATGCCTTAGCCTTTATAAGTACTTGGGTTTTTATGATTTGGATCAGAAGTTGCCTAGGAATTCTTACTTCCACCTTTAGCACTTAACTTCTAGAATTGTCATTCGGATTACCCTTTTAGCTTGTCTCATAGGCAAAATATTCTTATAAAAATCTAATGACAAATTATGTTTGAAAGGAAATGATATCTCACTGATGATAGGGTTGGGATACATGATCGGACCAATAAGCATGAATATACTTAAAGTAAGGTGACATGAAAATACTTAAAGTAAAATGATAATTCTTGACAAAGGAAATGTGATTCTTTAAGGAGGGATGTTGGGACTCATACCAACCTACATTCTAGTCTTATCCATGGACCATATATATGTGGCCCTCAGGCTCTCTTGGATCTTCCTCCTCCTCCACCATCTTCTTTTGCCACGCAAAGGTCTTCTTTGTTGGATCCCTCTTTGCTTGCTTAGCTCCTGGGACTAAGTGCTCAAGCTTCCCTTCTTCCAATGCCCTCTTAATCTCCAACTTTAGCTGTCTACATGCATTAGTTTCATGTCCGTGATCCTTATGGAATTTATAATACTGATCCATGTTCTTTTTCCGGGACTTGAAGGCCATTGGGGAAGGAGGCTTGAAAGTAGCACACACTCTTTCCGTGTTCAAAATTTCCCTTGGACATTTGATCAAGTTAACAGTTGGTGCATCTTTGATGTATGGACCAAATCTTTTCTCCCGTCACTCATCTCGACGTTCATCTCCTCTGTTGCCATGTCGGTTTCCCTCCTCACTAGATGATCCTCCTCCTAACTTATCATTCTTTGTGACACCCCTTACTAGCGATACAGTCTCTTTAGAGCGGATGAAGTTATATGCTATGTCTATGGCCTCTTCGAATGTCGAGGGAATCTTAGCACTTAGATCATCCTGAATGGGGCCGGGAAGTAATGCCAGAGTGAATCCTGAGATCTGTTGACTCGCAGGAAGTCCAAGCTTTTTTTGGCATTCCAAAGTGTACCTCTGTATAAAATCTCTTAGTGGCTCATTCTCTCTCTACCGTATCAAATGTGCCTCTAAGTGACTCCTCCTATGCTTATTTTACTGGGCGAACTGAGCCACAAACTTTTCTTTTAAGTCTTCATAATCCTTGATGCTTTTCTCGGGGAGTTTAGTAAACCATTCTAAGGCATAACCCTGTAGGGTGCCTGGGAACAAATGGCATGCTACGGGGTCTAACCCATTTTTCAGTTAGCACCGCCTGGTCATAGACTGTGAGATGGTCCTCCGGGTCCCTAGTACAATCGTATGCGCCAACGATGGCGGGAACCTTCTGACCATCTGGGAAAGCCTAATTGGCCACCCAGTCACAGAATCTTGATTTTGTGGCAGACTTTGGGACCTTGGGAACCCTTGCCTGCTCGTCTGCCTCTTCCCCCGTGGCTATTTTTAACATCTTGAGCAACTCCTTCACCGGACTAACCGGATCGGGCACAGTCTCTGATGGCTTCTGCTTTTTTAGTTCTTCCACCAACAACTTCATTATAAACTCCATGCCTGTAGGCGGTAGAGGAGGCTGTGGGGCAACTTGAGTTGGCCTTAGTGCAGCGGTGAGTTGGGAGAACCAATCAGTAGGGAAAGGGGGTGGGGTTGGTGCTGGTTGGGTGGCCTGGGCGGCGAGTCTATGAAATTATAACAGATGACTTTCTTGAATAGTCGCTGACTGTGAGGAACTAGCCATGGATTGGAAAGGTGATTGACCAGTTGCCATAGATGTACCAGTCATGCCTCCATAAAGATTTGTATTATGGAACTGAGAAGTAGTTATGACAGAAGAGAGTACACCCTTTTGGGAACTTACTTGACCAGGGCTACAAGAGAAGGTGATGATAAGAGATGTTGTAGATGAAGGTGTTGAAAACAATGAGATAATGGGAGATATTGAGGATGATGGTGTGGAAAATAATGAACCAACACTGGTGTTACCTAAGCAAAGGCTAGATCTATAACCATCCCAGGGTGGTAACCTTTGTAAGTGAAATCTAGAGGGGGGTGAATAGATTTTTCCAAATTTTAACTTTTTTTTGTTTAATTTAATCTTTAAAACAAGTTTAGAAGATTAAAGTTTATGCAATAGATAATCTATAGACAAATATCAATGCAATATGTAAATAAGTAAATTCAAAGAGTAGAGTAAGAAAGATCACCAATCAAGAACACAACGATATATAGTGGTTGGGGCGAATGTTAACGAATTCGCCTTAATCTACTCCCCGATTCACGAATTGAGAGTTGTAGCACTATAATCTCCAAACCCAGTGGAGAATCCGATAGTACAATCTTGACACTTCAAGATACCAAGATTTCCTAATCACTAGGAAATGAAAAGTTCTTGACACTTCAAGAATAATCAAACTCTAATCACTAGAGTTTTGTAAACACCCAAATATCACATTCACTAGTATGATATAAACACAATTTGTAGGCTCTCAACTATATCACTAAATAGTTTCCTCACTACAAATGATTCACTCTTGCTATGATAGTAAATATGAATTGAAGAATAGTTACTGATGTATTGCTGTGATTATGATGCAAGAGGTGAGTTTCCAATTAATCCCAAGTGTTGATTAAATAGGGAAAACACCAATAGAGCCGTTTGAGCTTGATGGCCGGTGCATAAGCCATCGATCAAAATCTTCAGCCGTCCAGTCTTGTGCTGTGAAAAAGGCAGGAATCTTACCCATCATGCTTGTAATCATGATACCCATGAGCTGCAACTTTCAGCTTTGATGATAGATAAATTAACAAGCCCATGCTTTGATGAGAAGGCATGGAATAAACCAAAACCCACTTGATATAGTTTATAGGTGAGGAAGAGAAGATGGGTTTAAATGAAAATGAATTTGAAAACCTTTTGTTTCAGCTAAAGACATTTTAATGAGCATTGACTTTGGTTGACCAGCCTTCACTAGTTCTATACTTAGAAAATATTTGGACATCAATTTCTGGCTAAAAAGCAAAGTTGTTAAAAATGGAATTTGACTAAGTAGTTCTTATTCATATCATGAAATTGATGGGTTTTAGGCATTGCAAACTAACTTAAACTTTTAAGGGAGCATGCAACCTAAAACATGATCTATGTTTTC
>JAOXNX010000032.1:10012784-10024204 GCA_028566075.1 Solidago caesia
TTTGTGAATCTCGAAGTGAGAGAGAAAGATGATGAAAAGCTTGGAGAAAAAATAAAAGTGAAAGTATAAAAAAAATGGATATTTAAAAAAAAGATGATTTTTTAATGGTTCTCACCCTTATTTTTGGTTCTCATTTGATCACTTCACTATATATATATATATATATATATATATTTGTACTGTATGCTCTGTAATCTAATTGAGTTTCATGGAATATGATGATTACATTCTCAGTACCTCGTTATATATAGGAGGGCATGGGTGGACATGAATGTATTAGTCTGTCCGTTACCATTTGAGTCCGAAAAGGGAAGGATGCTTATAGTATATGCTACAAAGCTTAAATGGATTTTGGTTTAGAGAAGTGAAATAGATTGTTTTCATTAATGCTTTTGTGAAGGGATGAGCAGGGGCGGTATTAAAAGGGGGGGGGGCAATGCCCCCCCTCGAAATTTAAATTTTGCCATGTATTTTTAATTTTTTCATGGGTTTTTTAATTTTTCCTATGGGTTTTTAAAATTTTGCGCCCTCTTGGATTTTTTTTTCATGGATTTTTTAAATTTGCCCCCTTTGAAAAAAATTTCTGGTACCGCCCCTGGGGATGAGTACTTAAGGTGAATGACTTGTTACACAGTATCCTAGCAATGTTCTGTTTTTCAACAGATTGTAGTCTTTATGGTTTCTTATGTTTTACTTATCAAAAACTGCTCTGCAAATAAATTTAGGGTCTATTTTGATGTTTGTTTGCGACATAAAGAATATAAGGTAATCAGAGAATTGCTTATACTGAGGGCTAGTTGGATAAATTTACATTATCTGTTAGTAATCAGTTTTTTTACGTGTTGTCTTTACGAGTTTCCCCTATAAACGGTGTGGTACGTGATATCTTGAAGATACTTAGATACTAATCTGACTCAATTACTCAATTTATGCAATTAATGTTCTTGTTTTTTTTTTTTTTTGTGTGTGTGTGCGCAGAAGTTCTTTACAAGCGAGTTCATGACTGTCATTGTAGCTTCTGCATGGTTATGTTCAATATGCCGTGCAATGTTTTAGAGGGTTTTGGTTACAAACCTTCTTAAAACCTTCAACTACAAAACATTTGTTAGACCATGAACTTGATGAGGAAGTAGTAAGACGCATTTGATGGATGCTGAAATGGACGATACTACAGATGATATGGAGATACGCGGTCAGGAAGACGATCGTTCTACATATGACAGTTCATTCTCTTCTCCAGTGCGGCTCTCAAATGGTGAGAACTCGACCAATACTCATGCTGGTGAACCTGATATTCAACAAGAAGACCAGGAGAATGGTAATTCCATAACTGATACTTCACCCAGTTCCACTGAAACTGATATGGATATAAGAAGTTGGGAAGAGAATAGTTCTACATATGATAGTCCTTTCTCTTCTCCGGTTGGGCTCTCAAGTTTTGAGAACTCGATCAATACTCATGTTGGTGAACCAGATGTTCAAATAGAAGACCAGGAGATGGGTAATTCGGTAAATGATACTACATTCAGTCCCACTGAAACTAACAGCTCATACTCCTCTCCAGTTCGGGTCTCAAGTCCTGAGAGCTCCGTCACTACACATGGTGGCGAACCAGATATCTCAAAAGAAGACCGGGAGATGGGTAATTCTTTAAATGATACTATACAAAATTCCAGTGCAATTGATGTTGGGATAAGAGGTCGGGAAGAGGATAATTCTACATATAACAGTTCATCCACTTCTCCAGTTCAGATTTCAATGTCTGAAAACTCGGTTAATACTGATCATGCTGGTGAGCCGGATATTATGAAAGAAGACCGGGAGAATGGTACTTCTCTAAATGATACTACACTATATTCCGCTGCAACTGATATTGATATAAGAGGTCACAAAGTGGATGGTTCCATTGAAAACAGTCCGTCCTCTTCTGCAGTAAAGTTCTCAATGTCTGAGAACTCAAAAACTTCTCATTCTGGTGAACCAGATCATGAAAACAAACATCCGGAGAAGGGTAATTCCGAAAATGATGACACGCTCAATTCCACTTCAGCTGATATTGATACAAGTGGTAAGGAAGCGGGTAATTCTACTGCTAACAGGTCTCCGGTTCAGCTCTCAAATTCCGAGAACTCAATCAGTGCTCTCACTTATGAACCAGATACTCGAAAGGAAGACAATGAAAAGATTGATTTTTTAAGTGATACTATACTCAGCTCTACTTCAAATGACGTTACGACAGATCAGGAAAAGGATAGTTTTACTACTAAGAGGTCTCCAGTTCAGCCCTCAATTGCTGAGAACTCTATCAATGCTCTCGCTTATGAACCAGATACACAAACGAAAGCCCATGAAAATGTTGATTTTTTAAATGATACTATACTCAGTTCTACTTCAAATGACATTAAGACAAGAGATCAGGAAAAGGATAATTTTACTACTAACAAGTATCCAGTTCAGCTCCCAAATTGTGAGAACTCGATGAATCCTTTGGACTTTGAACCAGATACTTTAAAGGAAAATAATGAGAAGAGTAATTTCTTAAACGATACTAAACCCAGTTCCACTTTAACTGATGTTGAGTCAAGTGATCAGGAAGAGGATAATTCTATTGATAACAGGTCTCCAGTTCAGCTCTCAAATTCTGATAACTCGATCAATGCTCTTGCTTGTGAACCAGATAATCCAAAGGTAGAAAATGAGAAGAGTAACTTTTTAATTGATGCTACAATCAATTCCACTTCAACCAATGTTGAGACAAGGGATCAGGAAGAGGATAATTCTGTTGCTAACAGGTCTCCTGTTCGGCTCTCAGATTCTGAGAACTCGATCAATTCTCTAACTTGTGAACCAGATACTCCGAAGGATGAAAATGAGAAGAGTAACTTATTAAATGATACTACGTTCAATTCTATGTCAACTAATGCTGCAACAAGAGTTCAGGAAGAAGATAATTTTACTGATTTCCGATCTCCAGTTTGGATCTCGAATTCTGAGGACTCGATCAATGCTCTCTCTTGTGACCCAGATACTCAAGAGGAAGACAATGAGAAGAGTAAATTTAATAGTGATGTGACACTAAATTGTAATGCCAATGGAAGTGAGGTATTTAATCATGTGATAGATAAGGAGGATACAGAACCATCTTCTGAAACAATCACAATCAAACATGAATCTGCTGAAACCATGGAAATGAAACCGAAGGATATTAGCCATATCACTTCTAATGAGGATGGTGAAGAGATAGGTGAAAGTTCATCTTCAAAAGAAACAGGGATTTTAAAAACTGACCCCAAAGATGCTACTTCTAGTAAGAAGGAAAAAAGCCTTGTACTTTATCAAAGTCGCGAACCAAAAGCGGATTTTAACCGGGTTGTATGGACTAGTAAAGATTTAGTTCTTACCAAGTTCGTAAAATTCAAGAGTTTATACACAGTTTCCAACATTTTTCGACATCTTTCTAAAAGAAAAGGCCGGCAGAATGATTCTAATGAAAAAGACAAGAATATCAGCGAGGTAAATTTAAGTGAAAAAGAAAGGCAATCTCAATCGAGTCCCTCAAGTCTAAGTTTGATAAGAACCTCACATGAAAATAATCAAGGAAACAGATTGGAGCTAGATGACGTGGCTCTTGAGTCTCCAGAATTAAAAGCGATTAAAGGAAGAATTGTATTATATACGAAGTTATGGTGCAAAAATTGCAAAGAGGCAAGAATATTTCTACGTAGGAGAAGTCTCAGATATTCTGAAATAAATATAGATGTGTACCCGAGTAGAAAAGGGGAGCTAGAACAGATCACTGGCTCTTCAGATGTCCCTAAAGTGTTTTTTAATCAGGATCTTATTGGAGGATTGAATGAGTTGAAGGCGTTAGATGAATCAGGTCAACTTGAGGAGAAAATTGAGTTTGTAACAAGTGAAATACCATCACCAAAAGCTCCTTTACCTCCATTTTCAGGCGAAGATGATGTGTCTAGTAGGAGTCTTGTGGATGAACTAGCACTTATAGTGAGGAAGATGAAGGAATCGATTGTTGTTAAGGATCGATTTTATAAGTTTCGTAGGGTAACAAATTGTTTTCTGGGTTCGGATGCTGTAGAGTTCTTGTCAGAAGATCAATTCTTGGAGCGACAAGAGGTACTATAGTTTTTCTAGTCTAGCTTTTATATTTTGCTTCCTCTATCAATTTGCATAACTTGAAATAATTATTCATATCGTTAGAGGTGGAAATTTCGACCCATTTACAGAAAGCTGGTATGTAGTTTTTCTTAGTATAATGGCATTTCTGCATTTCAAAATAACATCTTAGTCCCATTTCTTATTAACGGGTTTGTTTGGGTTGTGTTATTAATAGTGCTTTTGTTATTCTATTATTTATAGCATATTTATGATAAATCAACAAAAAAGTGTTTCCTGTACAATCCAACTAATACTAAAACAATGACCAATTTATTCCAAATCCATCTTGACCTGTTACCCAACCCGCCCATCTTGCCACATGTACTGTTTGATTTAGGCCATTCATCAACTGACCTGTACTCCCAAAGATAGCTCGATACTAGTTACATTGACAAAACTACCGCATGTTGTGCTTTTTCATTAATTTGAACTTCCAATACAGGTTAGCGTAAGATGCTCACAACAAATGTATATAGAAGAAACTTGTAATCATAAAATGGCATCCGTAATAAATGGACTCCTTAGGACATTAATTATTGTGCTCTTTAACTTGCTATATATGGTAATTGTTTCAGATGTTATTGGTGCTTTCTCGTCTATATGTATGCTTGTTCACTTCAAAAGCTTAATTTGTAATTTCATTTATGATAAGTAGACCTGATTTGTAAATTCTATGTAGATTTCATCGTTTGCTAAAAACCTTTTACTTAAGAATATGTACGATTTTCTTTATTATGCCTTTAGTGTTACATTCTTTTTACCTTAGTGGTATCATATTGAATTCGGTCATAAATGTTGAATTGGGAAGTGCTCTAAAGTTTTTCTTTCTTTACAAATAGGCTATTGAATTCGCTCGCAAGCTTGCTAGGGAGCTTTTCTTTAGGCATGTACTTGAGTGAGTACTCTAACTTGTATCAGTTTTTTCTATGGTTTTACTTTAACTTTCTGATTGAAAGCCAATATCCTTTTTAAAACATTCTGTGCATAAACCAAGGGAGAATATTTTTGAAGATGGGAATCACCTTTACCGGTTTTTGGATCACGATCCTATAATAAGTCAATGTCAAAACATCCCAAGGGGTATTATCCTATTGAAGCGACAGCCTCTTGTAGAACTCTCCTATAGGCTGAGATTTCTGCTATATGCCATCCTTGATGCCTACACATCCGAAGATGGAAAGCATGTTGCTTATAGAACTATCCATGGGAGTGAGGAGTTTGCAAGGTTAGTTAATGCTCTTAAGGCATAAAAAGTCTTAATGGATATATTGCTTATCATTTTTTGAAGGTGGCAAGATGGGTAATTTGTGCTGGTCGGGTAAAAAGTTCAACTCAAAACACGTCTAAAATCAGAACGGGTCATGTTAGTTTGACCTAAAACACTTTTTCTCCCATTTTGAACTTCTTTTATGAATAAGTAGTGTGATGAATATGATGATCGGAAATACTTTATTATGTCTTGATCAATGCATGGAGATGAACTTAAAGCATTTATTATAGGTACTTACGGATTGCAGAAGAACTTCAAAGACTAGATCTAAATAGAACTGCCAAAGAAGAAAGACTTGCGTTCTTTATTAATCTATACAATCTGATGGCGATTCATGCAATACTTGTATGGGGCCATCCAGAAGGAGCATTCGAGAGAAGGAAATTGCTTAGTGAATTCAAATATGTTATTGGTGGGCGTGCATATTCCCTTTCAGACATTCATAATGGCATTTTAAGATCTAATCAGAGGGCACCATATACTCTCACCAGGCCATTCCGTATTAACGACAAGCGCTTTAAGGTTACACTTTCAACTTCTGCTTACAAATAATGAATTACTTTCTCATTAATTAGATTATGGATGCATACAAGTTTGTATGTGCAACATTGTTAATTTGATTGATATGCAATGGGTGATGACTTCTTAAGTTCTGATTCCATGTTGAACAAAAAATGGGTTTACTTTCTAGAATAAACAGACGTACGTTTTCATTTGTCCCTCCCATAACATTATACCATTGAACTTTCATCAAGTCGGTTTTGTGTCCATTTTGAGTCATTATAAGGTGGTTTGAACATTTAGAGTTCTAAAAAGGATAATTTTTATAAGTTAGATGTTAAATTTATAATGACTCAACAGGGTTACAAAAACTATTTTAACGACCTAGGGCCTGGAAGGAACAATTGAAACCGCATGTAGGTTTCCTTGATAATAAACCCAATAAAGAATACAAGAATCCATTGAGTTGTTTACAATAACTCGAACTAGAGGTTTTAAAATTCATCATGACCCAACACTTGTATAAAACCCCCTACATAGATTTATCCAAATAACTAAATTATTGGAATAGTATGCTTATTCTGTAATCATAGTCGACCCCCCAAATGGACCTAACCCACTTCAACTTATACAAGAAATGACCTGTTTTGATCTGCTATCCAACCCACCCATTGTTCCACATCTTCCAAATTCTTTTCGGATGAAAGATCAGATTTTTACATTTTAGTATGCAGTCCTTTTCTTGAGTTTTTGCAAAGAGGATATTTTCTGATCGCCGAGGACTAGAGTTACCAACTACTCCAAGGCTCGGCCTTATTGTTAAACTATTTTTCAAATCACTGTTGTCAATGATGGAGGTTAAATTAGGTTGTGATTTGTAGTTTTGTACTGTATGATGCGTGAAGTTGGATACAGTTTGTTATATGTTGCTTTAGACCGAATATTTCATCCGGTCCCAAGTATGACTCATGTCTTTATGTATAAATGTTTCAGGTGTCTCTTCCCTACCCCGAACCTCTTATCAACTTTGCTTTGGTTTCTGGGAATCGATCCGCACCTGCTCTTCGATGCTATTCTCCTAAAAAGATTGACACGGAATTGATGGAGGCTGCTCGCAACTTTATACAAAGTGGGGCATTCGTTCTTCAGATGGACTCCATGACTGTGTCAGTTAATAAAATACTCAAATGGTAATGTTATGAACAAAAGTGTTTATATTTATTACTTAATTACTTTAACGTTCTTCGCAAATGTATACAATGACATGTGACTAGGCTTGCTATATCGCAGCCCCATCCCCAAAGAAAAACGAATTCTTAGTTTGGTTTTTTTTGAAAGATGTCAATCCAAATTACCAATTGTTAGAAGATATACATTAATCTTGACTGTTGTCCACAAAGTTTAACAATCGTCTTCCTATCAGATATTTTGGTATGTGGTTATTAGTTAAGACTTAGCCACCTTCAAGGTGGCCTAATGGTTAGGAGAGCTGATTTCTTCACAAGAGATCTCGGGCTCAAACCTCACTACGTAATATATTGGGGTGGCCAGGGAGATGGCTAGGAAACGGCCACAGAGATACTCCGGTTAGGGTGCGTACATTTGAGTCAAAAGACTCGTCATCCCTGGATAACCTAAACAGGGAAAACCCCATCTGTTTACCTGTCATTAGTCAAGACTTATACATGTATTGCCTGATCTCGGTTTTTAACCAGTTTATGCACTGCATTTACAAAAAGAAAATTTGGATGAGTTATCGTTACAAAATGGTTTTAAGTTTTATTTCGATATCTCTCTTTTTTTCTGCTAACAAAAGAGTTTTTCTTTCATTATAAACTTTCAGGTATAGTGTGGATTTTGGAAAGAATGTGGTGGAGGTACTGAAACATGCTTCAAATTACTTGGAGGTTGAAAAGACCCGCACACTTTTGGAATTGCTTGATAATAGCACTGAACTGAAAGTGGTTTATCAGCCATACGATTGGAGATTGAACAGCTAACATTAACACTTACTGAAAATGTAAACGATTCAGGGTAATTTAATCCGTCCTCTTTACCCAAAACATTACTTCTTCGCGCAAAGATCTCTTATGACAAGTTCCTCGAACCCTCCATTTCTTGCATATATGCATGCTTTTCATGATGATTGGCTTGTTCATGGTACTCGTCACGAGAGTTCTTTTGTAAATTTCGTTCATATATGCCATCGCCCAAAAGTTTGGGGTACTATACATTATTTGGCTTCTATTTTCTTTTGTTTATATTTTGTTAAGTATTATGACAGGCAAAGTTTCATTAATATAGAACAGAATACCCCAACATGTCATTGATTCAGTTCGATTTAGCTCAGCCCAGTTAATTCTCTGCATCTTGTTATTTAATGTTGTTACGAGAATGGCAGGATGCAATATGTTAAAGGTAGAAACGATCCGTGGTACTTGAGATGAATTTTGGTCAAACATTAAGGTTTTATTATACGTATTTAAATCTGCAGGCCTCAGAACTTCATTCCAGGAATGGTGGAATGTATCACACCTCATGTGAGGCTCTATTACTCGTATATGATAACATCTGTGTATTCTTAGTTGAAGATTGCGTATGGTAAAATCGACATTAATTGTGTATTCTTGATTTAGAAAGACGCAACTGCGGCTCCAAGTGCAAGCTTTCCTATAATTGGCCTGTTGCAATAACAATGGATCGGTTTTGATGTAAAAACAAATAAGAGTTTGATAGAACTTTTTCCCTTGTGTTGTTCAATCTTCCAAAGGGTGTTAATACAATAAGTTCAACTTGCAGAACAAGTCTGTTTTGTTCTTTGGTTGGCACGTGCCGGGTAGTGATATTTCCGCTAACAAGCTCATCACGAATGAAGTGACAATCGACCTCCAAGTGTTTTGTTCTTTCATGAAACACGGGATTTTGAGAAATATGTAATGCGGCTTGACTATCACAATGAAGTGACATTGTTTGTGTATGATGAATTCCAAGACTTAACAGAACACCTTCTAACCATTTTAATTCACATGTCATTAAAGCCATAGATTGGTATTCTGCTTGAACTGAAGCCGAAGATTGTGACACGACGGATTGCTTCTTTGTCTTCCAAAAAACCGGAGAATCCCCTATATACACCACCTAATTCTTCGTCTTCCAAGAAACCGGAGAATCCCCTATATACACCATCTGATTCTTTGTCTTCCAAGAAACCGGAGAATCCCTTATATACACCACCAAACCTGTTAGAGATCGTCTTGTCAAAGGGCAACCTGGAGCCGGTTAACGTTACGGGATTTGCCTTTCCAAAGAATACCCTAGTATGGTCACCCTTTTAAAAATTGAACTACACTTAGTGCAGCTTCCCAACGTTCTACACGAGGAGTTTGCATAAATTGTGACAAGATATGCACGCTATAGACGAGATCTGGCCCAGAAAACTGATGTTGAACGAAATCGAGATAAACAATCGAACCTGCTGATTCCTAAGAATGTCGGGAACAATTCTTCTAATAATCGTTAATTCAAAAAGAACACCGAAAATTAGGAATTTCACACACTAGAATTATGGAGAAAATGATTTTTTATAAAATTGATAACTGATCATTTCCCCTGCTTTACAATCATATAAATAGGCAAGCAAAATTCAAATGGGCCTCTAAAAGCAAGCGGGCCGAAAGTTATAAGAAAAACAAAGTCCATATTAACCAAAAACAAGTATAAAAAAGGCAAATAACTCATAGAAAAAGGTCTTTTTGGGCCCGAAGGTCGACCCGGCGGTTTGTAGAAACGTGCTCCTCGTTCCATCGATTGTTTTGACTGGTCATACGCAGAAAGTGGAGCACCGTAGCTCAAATTATGACCTTTGTAACCTTATCTTGGCCCTTCAAATACAATATGGCTTGTTCATCCACACTTGGGTCCACATCAAAAACACAAATAAATGAGACAGCCCACCAATCTTTTGTATTGTTCGTGGTCCTTGATTAACCGACCATGAGCTAGTCCTAAGTGATCATTTTTGTGCAATCGGAACCTTAGCCGGTTTAGCCTCAATGAGCCCGACTTTTGAAAAAAATATCAAAAAACATATTTTCGTTGACACAAAAATATGCCTTATTGTGCACGAGCCACTTCGACACCAAGAAAGTACCTCAAAGTTCCCAAATCCTTCATATGAAAACAATTACTCATATAAGTTTTGAATTGTGTTATGGAGTCACGATTATTCATCGAAGTAATCAAATCATCAACATACATGAGGACATTAAGTTGCATCCCATTTCTTTTTATGGTAAATAAAGAATAATCTGAGTAAGACTGAGAACCATATGTTTCTAATGCTTAGAACAACTTTGAAAACCAACAACGTGATGAAGTTCCCGTCGTTTGGCAACTGTGACAACAAGCAAAACTCGTACAATGACCATTTTTGCCACCGGCACAAAAGTTTCATTATAATCGATTCAAGCAGTTTGATGATTGCCAAGAATGACAAAGTCGTGCTTTAAACCTTTCAACGGTCCCATCAAATTTGTGTTTTATTTTGTACACTCATTTACACCCAAGTACTTTCTTATGTTTTGGAAGTTCTTTTATCGTCCAAGTTCCAACGACCACCCAAGCAACAAAGGTCAAAGTTAGAGGTTTGAGTAAATCTTCTGTGGAAGAACTTGCAAGTAGTTTAAACGAGAACCTCTTTATGTTAAACTCTAGAAAAATGGATGTTGTTGGGAAGGCTAGAAGTTTGATGAGTTCAAAACAAAAGAAAATTGATCTAGATATTTTAAAAATGGCATACGAAAACCTCAGTCCAAAAGAAATAGAGTGGTTAGAGGAACAAAAACATATTCGTTTACGTATTATTATTGTTATGTATTTTTTATTTATATATTTTCTTTTACTTTCATTTTATTAACTTTTTTGTTTTATTAATGTAATATTTTTAATTTTAATGTATTTGTATTTTAATTATTAATGAAATATATATTTTTTAAATTAAATATATGGTGTTTTTAGTTAGATAAACGTGAGTAAAATTTAAATGTAATGGGTTAGACCACCTTTAATGGTCGGTGGTGAGGCTCGGTGATCACCGAAGAGTGGGCTAGGTGGTGGATCGGTGGTGATCAAATCGGTGAAGATAATTTTATTTTTTTTAACGGAAAATATTGTGTTTTTAATTAAATAAAAACGAGGTCAAACAAGATTTAAAAAAAAAATCTTTTTAATTACAAATAAAAACAACCTAATAAAGCTAGGGTTTAACAACCTTCCCCTTTCTACAAAATTCATCAATCAATCATTATCCAAATCACATCATTAGCCTCTCTCAAGTTTTTATGCTAAAAAGAATCACATTATCAAAACCCCATAAATTCACCTTTCACAATCACACCCAAATGAAAGAAATAAAAACAAAAAGATCCCCATTAAACCCACAAACCAAATGTTCATCAAGTGTTCAATCAACCCC
>JAOXNX010000032.1:10041687-10055035 GCA_028566075.1 Solidago caesia
ATTTTAATTAATTTGTTTATAAATTTAGCACTTTCCATAGACTCTCCGTGGATTCGACACTCGACTTACCCTTGCTAATTAGTTGTAATTAGTTTACATATTTGATCGGGTCAACGACCTCGATCAACCTTGCGAGCTTTGCGAATCTGCAAACCATTCTTTTAAAACCTTATTTCCTCCTCCAACCTCTAAAGTCAAAATCACAAGATTCGCTAAGAGGAGCTTGTGAAACTTGGGTATTTTATATAGACTCGAAAAAAGTTGCATAAAAAGATACATTCTTAGTTTATTTATTTTTTAATATTGAGGTTATCTTCACATTTAAATAATGAAGGGAAAGAAGGAGTATATAAAACTAGAAAATGTTTTAAAATTGGTTCGTTAATGGTCTAGTGGCAAGGACGTTTGTTTCCTCACAATATGTCTCAGGTTCGAGTCCAACCCTAGGCATATTTGAGGATGACCACATGTATTTAATTTTCACCTATAGTGGGCTTGAGTGAGTTTTTCCCTTTAGATCCATGGGTGATAGGGGGATTTAAATTAGGGATCTTTTTTGCAAGGAGGCTCTCTAGCGCGGACCCGGTTAAGACAACATATGCTAGACTTTCCGACATTCATGAATAATTCACACCTTTAAAAAAAAAAAAAAACATTAAAAGTCATAGGTGGCAGTTTAGAAAAAAATTCTTTATAATTTATTTATTTATTATTATTTTTTTTTTTTGTCAATGATGTCTTTCTAGACACTTTAAGCGGAAATGTGTGTGAGCCATATATTTGAAATGAACTAAATGATCAAAATATATTTAACCCACTATTTTGTTACTAAAAATAAAGTTTATATTTAAAAGAGAAAGTTCTAATAATTTTTTTGAATTTTTATGTAGAAAAAGAAATAAAGAAATAAATAAAAAGTCGAACCCAATAAAACACATCAACTGACAAATGATTGAAGACTATGAGGATGCTTTCATCCATAAGTATTGGGTTCGACTCCTTGGAATGATAAGCCTGTGGGGTTTTTTTCTTAAATTCCCTGCGATCACATCCTACCCGGATTGACCAAGGTCTAACAGGCTCTGAGAATCGAATGTTATAAAAAAAAAAGTTTTGTATTTATGTTATAAGTTTTATTGGAATAGACTCGTGATTATTCAACAAAAGTTAACATTCACAAAAAAAAAAAAAGTTTTATTGGAGTAATAATAAAGAATACCAAACATGCAAACAAAAGAAGCCATAAATACATTGATGGCTGTATTTTAATCACAGAACATTCAAATCTTTTATGTGGTAGTGACCACATTCATTCGGTACATAATAATTAAAGGCTTTTTGGCACTATCCCATATATTTTTTTTTAACCGAATCTGTCGAATTGAAAGCATCTTCATTCAAAATGTGAAGGCTTACCCAAACCAAATAGTTACCGAGTCCTGCTACATCTTCACCGATTTGATGTTTAAAAATATCCCACAAAAACTCCAATTAAATTGTTTTTGAAAGGTAAATTTTGTCTGTTTTTCGTGTTGCGATTCGATAGCGGGAGGTCTAGCATACGTTGTCTTAACCGGGTCCGCGCTAGAGAGCTCTCTCGAAACAGAAATGTCTATTTCAAATACCCGATGGGGGAAAAACCTCCTATTAATCCGCTCGGAGGCAGACAATTAATAGGGGTAAACCCTGCCCCTCAGACTTGAACCTGGGTTTCCCAGGATCCAAACCCTCATGGAGGGATTTCCTTTATCTCAAAGTTGGCCTAGGTGGAGATCGAACTTGGGACCTCTTAGCCAGCAATGAGATGTCAAACCACCAAATCAACTCATCATTGATTAAAAAACTCCAATTAAATGAAATTAATAAGCTATTAAAAAAAAATGAAATTAATAAAACCCAATGTCTCAACCGGTTGAGCTGGATCATTGACTCATTGGGTGCTTAAATAATCAAGGCTTTTTGGCACTATCCCATATCTTTTTATTTATTTCTTTTCACTTTCCAAAAATAAAATAAAAATAATATAAAATAAAATACAACTCATTTTATCACTTTACTAGTCAGTCACACAAGCAGCTCTTACCCATTTTGCCTTTCCAGTAGCATATGACTAAAAAAACAACCCAGTTTTTGTAGCTTACTGTAGTTTCACTCAATCTCTGTCAGATTCCCATTTTTCTAATAATAATATTGCTTCTATTACAAGTTCCCCCCAACTCATATAGATCTTGCATTCCTTTACAGGTTATAATTCTATTATATATATATATATGTGTGTGTGTGTGTATATATATAAATATATATATATATATATATATATATATCTTTCTGTAACTAGAGTATGAATATGAATATCAATGTCATGTTTTATACCACTTGAAAAAGAGTACACATTATTGACTCTTTTTTTTTTTGGTTCAATCATTTCCCAACTGGGGTTTCTTCAACTTTTATAAATTAAGTGTTTTATTTGTAAAATTTCCAATTTTTGACATTTTATAGAATTGATTTTTTTTATGTAGTATTTTCAATAATTTTCCCAAGAGGGTTTTCTTTAGTTTTTTTTTATAAAAGTGATGCTTGTTTTTTAGTAATTTTATGAACAGGGTTTTCTTCAGTTTTGTTAAATATAACATTTTATTAAAAAAAAAAATTTTTTTTTCAAGTGGTTTTTTTTTTTTTTTTTTACTTTTTAGAGTATTTGATAAAGTTTCACATTTAATGAGCTAACTAGTTTTACATTATCTTTTTTTCTACTTTGAGTGTAACTAGCACATTTTGGGTTTCCTTCTTTTTGGGTGTTTTAAGATTATTATTTTTTTATTTTTTGATATTAAAGTTTTTACTTGTTTACTGTGTGGTCAGTTGGTGTCCATAGGGCAAGGGTTTCTTCACCGATTTAAGCGGTTCGTGTTCGTAGTTTTTAGGATTTTGGACTAGTGTGGACTTCAGGACTTCATCACTAAAGTTGTAGAATTGGTAAGAATTTACTTTGGTCCAACCTCAAGTTGAACTATATCGAAAATGAATTTGTCTGTATATTATAAATGACAATAATTATTCTTTAATTTTTGTGGGATTATTTTGTTTTGTATAGGTAAATATTAGTATTATATGTGATTGATTATATTGGTTTTTGTCTAATGTTGTCAAACAATTGTGTTATGCATGTTAAGGTTCTGTTGTTCAATGATTAGGTGGAACATATGACCATGAGGCATGATTAATTTTCTTTTAAAAAAATAGATAAGATTTTCTTTATTATTGATGGCACATGAAAGTTGAAATCATTTCTTGTTTTTAGCATAATTCCAATTTAAATTTACCTAATGGCATCTCTTCATCATTACGAGTTATCAACGCTAGTGAGTTTTATCCAACAAATTCCGCTTTTTTTTTGTCAACTTTAAAAGGGTATTTTAGATATTTGCATAACTGTTGACACTTCTTATTCTATATTGTCAAGTTTTTTCTGTTGTAATGGTTTGCGATTTTCCTTTTGAATATGGCATGGGGCCATGAACGAAGGAAAGAAGCACGGTGTGTGTTTTAAAAATTGTGTTTGATTAGAAATAAATTTCATGTTCTTTTCATGAATTGGACTGTTTTCGAAATATTTCTGTTGATCATCCTGTATATTTGTTTCTTCAGGATTCTTAATTAAAATCTTGTAGAACTCAGCATTTTGTGGTTCATGGTTGCGTAGTAATGTTGAGGAATACCAAATGGAAGGTTGACAGGCCTAAAGTAAAAGTTGTTTTTCGCCTGCAATTTCATGCCACAAATGTAAGTTCTGTTCTTATCTGTTTGAGCTTCTCATTTGGTGTTTATTATCTGTTTCGTATTATGAACATATATTATTTAATATAATGTCTTGAAAAATTAGTAACAAAAAGCCTAAGAACTTCTGTTCCTTTTCTATATGATGTATATCGATTATACAATCATCTAAAAGTTTATATCACTTTCTCTATATCTCCATCATAGTTGCAACGACTTATGCACCCCTTATTTATATTCTTTTCTTAAATGGTTGCAATTTATCAGATTCCCCCGAGTGGATGGGAAAAGTTATTTGTCTGTTTCATACCTGCCGAATCTGGAAAGATCATTGCAAAGACTAGCAAAGCAAATGTCAGAAATGGGACATGTAAATGGGCAGATCCTATCTATGAAACTACAAGACTTTTTATAGATTCTAGAAACAAACGATATGATGATAAGCTCTACAACCTCATTGTGGGGATGGTAAGTTTCCGTTTTTCGCTTTCAATTAGCCGTTCTGAAAAATGCATATCTTGATACATAACTTATTCACTGTTTGATCATCTCACTTGTTGAAAGAAATTCAGTTATTTTTGTCTTTTTTAGAAAGACCATTAGTTACACATCGACACAAAATCCACACACATAGTCCACCATGGGAGTGTGGGACTAGAACCAACAACCCATTAGTTGATAGATCAGCTCAAATACCGACCACAGCCCCTGGGTTATTATTGTCTTTTAAGTTATATTAATAATCATTTGTTTCATTTATCAGGGTACTTCACATGCTAGTATCCTCGGCGAGGCTACCATTAATCTTGCAGAATATGCGGACGCATCAGAACCTTATGTTGTTGCTTTGCCTCTTCATGGATCGGACAATGGAACCATATTACATGTGAGCAACTCTTAACTCCTATAAATGAATATTTCTCTTTTCCATTATTAATCACTATGAGGCTTAGACAACATTTTGTTTTTGTCCACAGATTATTGTATATTCTCATTATTGAGGATATCTTAGATATTTAATTAATCTTCAAAAGCTTCAACTAAACAATGTGGCCGATTCTAATTGTTTTGGGGTATCGAGAGTATTTTTTTAAATGAAAATTACCAAAAATCTGGATAAAAATAATTTCATGAAAACACAAATTTCATAGTATTATTAACAAATATGTTTTCCTGACTGTTTAAAGTAATTTATTTTTCCTGTCACTGCAAACTTAATTTACCTTACTTTTAGCAGGGTGATTGACTTAATCCTTTTGGTGCCAGGTTACAGTTCAGTTGTTGACGGCTAAAACCGGATTCAGGTATGGTATTTTGAAATATTAATGCTATTAATTTTGATCAACAAGCTTCCTTTATTTATTTCTTTATTGAAGGGTATTTTAGAATAGTCCTGCATTTTCATTAGATGAAACGGTCTGTAGAGAGTATAAAACTATTACAATAGTGTCATTTACATTGTCAAACTATAAAACTTCAATAAAAGCCTCCCAATACAATCAGTGTATTTTATACCAAGAAAAATGTATAGGCCTGTATATCTATATCTATTCTAATTAATAATACATAATATATAAAGCATATGGTTATGGTCTTAAAATTAAGAACACCAAAATTACTAATATACTACTTGACTTAACAATTATCAATAAGGTAAGTTAATGGTGAGTCACTTGGGTTTTACCCTAGAGGTCAAGGGATCTATCCCTGGCGCGTGTCCATGTGGTTTGGGAGCCTCTGTGGGGATTTTCTTTGGATGCCTACTCAGGGAGGAACGTAGCGGGATCCAGTTAAGACAACCGACTACCCTGGTCTGAGCGGGGCCTTACCATTTCATGGTGGGTAGTGTTTCGGATTATTCAAGAAGTTCACCTTTCAAAAATAAAAATAAAAATTCAATATGTATCAAAATCAACATTAATTAATTTCATAACAAAAAAAAAAAAATAATCTCTTCAATAGTCAAATTTAAAATTAGAGACTTCTCTTACATCACCTGTGACCACCGGCCAGTAACCCTTAGCCTGTATCTACACTGAAACTATCCGTCTCCACGCATTGCGTGGGTACAATTCTAGTCATCATTACTCGCATACCAAATCTGCCCAATATGGTGCAATGAAAAAGTAAATTGACCATTATACTCTTTTATTTAATCTTGAGTTTAGAAATCATTAAAAGAAAGATTTTTATCGTTTATTTTTTATTTTAAATTTTTAATCTGTCCTTTGGAAGGTTATATTGTACAACCTAATGTATCATTAACTTGGATTTTGCAAGTTGACCACTCCCTAACCTGCCACTGCATGACCGCACCCACCCGTACCCCACTAGTCATCTTTCTAGCAGTTAGTATCAGTAACCTGTCATGTTTTGCTTTTATATTCAGTGTTTTTTATTATTATTTTTTTAAATTATGCTCAGTGGGTCACTGTAGTTTTATGGAATCAAAATACTAGCATAGATTACTTCACTCTTATTGACCTTTAACTTTGGTGCAGAGAGTTTGAACAACAGTTTGATAGGGGATTGCAAAGCAGCAGCAATCTAAACCGAGAAGTGGAACCTACCATTGCCACATCATCTTCCGAATTACAGATCTCTGATGATCATGGAAATAAGGTTTGATTATCTTTTTATCTATCTTTTGAATATCCAAAATACCTGTGAGTGGTGACAAAACTGAGAATCATGTGACCAAAAGGATACCGCCAATGATTTGTAATGATTACAATGAGCAACCTGTGAATTTTAGATTCAATGAAGAAATGCTGCTGAAGTTGCAAGTTTTATGTGGGATAGTATAAGTTACTCTAAATACGATTCCTCTTACTAGTCATTCTTAAAAGGTTCTATAGACTTAAAGATGGGGCGGGGGGGTTGGATGGTCATTTTGAAAGCGATTATCCAGTTGGTCGCAATAATTGGTATCTAATGTTAGGATGACATACTTCTGCTTTTAGGAGTAAAAAAATTCAGTTTGATAGTAGTTGCAAGAAAATACCCTTTTTCCACTTACCAATTCTTTAAGTTTTCAGAATTTTGCAACCAATGAAAACCATCAAAAGTGCTTATAACAAGTTTAAACAACAAAATCACATCCAAACACTATTTCATGCAGCATATATGTTCCAACTGATTATTTCATTATGTTTATCCAGTATCACCTAATCGTTTTTTTTTTCACACACATGCAAACACCCCCTTAATTACTAGTCAGACACATTATAATTTAGGCCTTAGGATCACTAATATGATTTTTTTTTTTTTAAAGGCATCTCTAATATGATTATCACCCGTCTTTTTGTTTTATTTTAAATAGGTTAATACTAGAACACATTTTGGATCGGAAGCTGAAAAGCTTATATCATCTGTGGAAGAAACGGGCATCCATCAAGAATTTTCATATTCGCCGCTTGAATATAATGGTTCATGCAACGCCTCTGAAAATTATTATGCTGATAAGCATGATTTATCAGGCATCCATGAATCCCAGGATTCAAACGGGACAGTGCATAGTCAAAGCCTGCCAGCTGAAGAGGCAGAGAGGCCTGATCGACAAAGGTGGAGTTTGGATCATTCAGTAAATAATGCTTTAGCAATTGCTCATGAAGAGAATCATAGACTCAAAGGAAGCTTGGATATGGCTGAAGCTTTCATTTCCGAGCTTAAGCAAGAACTAAACATATTGCATAGTCGTGCTAATGAGATGGGTATGGAAACACATAGGATTGCAGATCATCTTACAAATGAGATTTCCTCGGGCCTAAAACTCGAGAGAGAGATTAGGATGCTTAGATCAGAATGTTCAAAGTTCAAAGATGAGCTAGAACAGTTGAAGGAAATAAAAGTAAGGTCACAATTTATAGATACAGCACAGGATCAACGGGTAAATGGACTTTTTCTTGTGGAGGATCGAATAAGGAAGCTCCAAGAAAAAATTCATATTGGTATCCGGGAATCTGATTTGGGCTTTGTACACTCGGAATTAGAAGTGCTTCTTGGTATTGTGCAGAATCTTGAAATGGGAACTGGATTTACAAGAGGTTTTGATATGGGAGAAAGTCAAAGTTTGGAACTTTTAAGTCAACTAAATGAAGCAAGATCCGAAAAGGGAAGTCTTATAAAAAAGATGAATGAAATGGAGTGTTACTATGAAACACTAGTGCAGGAGCTCGAGGAGAACCGGGACCGGATTCTTGGAGAGTTTCAGAAGCTCAGATATGAGCATTCAACATGTGTTTACAGTATTTCAACCTGCAAAGCCGAGACTGAATCAATTCGACATTGTATGAAAGATCAAATCTTGAAATTTGACAAAGAAAGATATGATTTGGGATCTGTTATTGAGGATCTCAATAATAGGGTTATGGTTGCTGAAGCACTAGTGCAAGAACTTGATGAAAACCGTGAACAAATACTGGGAGAGTTTAAGAGCCTAAAACAGGAGCATTCGACATGTGCTGGCACTATTTCAACCTGCAAATCCAAGATTGAATCAATACGCCATGATATGAACAATCAAACGTTAAAGTTTGCTAAAGAAAGACATGATTTGGGACAGGCTAATGAGGAACTCCAGAAAAGGGTGATGGCTGCTGAGTCACTTGTGCAAGAGCTTGAAGAAAAGCAGGTAAAGATTACAGGAGCATTTCAGAGCTTTAAAGACGAACATCTGACATGCGCTGATACCATTTCGACTTGCCAAACCAAGACTGAATTGATTTGCCGTGATATGAACGATCAAACTTTAAAGTTCGCAAAAGAAAAACATGATATGAGTTGTGCTAAAGAAGAGCTTGAGAAAAGGGTTTCAGAGCTCGAGAAAAACCGGAAACAGATTCTAGGAGAATTTCAGATCCTAAAAACCGAGCATTTAACATGTGCTGACATTGTTTCAGCCTACAAATTAGGGATTGAATCAATACGCTATGAAATGAACAATCAAAGCTTAAAATTTGCAAATGAAAGACATGATTTGGGCTGTATTATTGAGGAGCTCGAAAGAAACCAGAAACAGGTTCCCGAAGACTTTCAGAGCCTTAAAGACGAGCATTCGGCGTGTGTCGATACTATTTCAACCTGTAAAACCAAGACTGAATCAATACACCATGATATGAAAGATCAAATCTTGAAAGTTACTGCAGAAAGGGATGATTTCAGGTGTGTGAATGAGGAACTCAAGAAAAGAATTTTGGAGCTGGAGGAAAGCCGGGAACAGATTGTGGGAGAGTTTCAGAGCCTTAAAAACGAGCATTCGGCATGTGCCGATACTATTTCGACCTGCAAAACCGAGACTGAATCAATGCACCATGATATGAAAGATCAAATCATGAAAGTTACTGAAGAAAGAGATTATTTGAGTTGTCAGAATGAGGAACTCAAGAAAAGAATTTTGGAGCTGGAGGAAAGCAGGGAACAGATTGTGGGAGAGTTTCAGAGCCTACGAGATGAGCATTCGTCTTGTCACGACACAATTTTGACCTGCAAAACCGAAACTGAATTGATAGGTCATGACATGAAAGAACAAATTTTAAAATTTACTAAAGAAAATCATGCCATAAATTGTGTTAATGAGGAACTCAAGAAAAAGGTCTCAGAGCTCAAGAGAAACAGTGAACATATTTTGGCCGAGTTGGAGAGCCTTAAACGTGAGCATGATACATGTGGCAACACTATTTTGACCTGCAAATCTGAGATGGAATTGATACACCGTGATTTGAATGATCAAATGTTAAAGTTGGCAAAAGAAAGAGATGATTTGGATTGTGTTAACAAGGAGCTCGAGAAAAGGGTTATGACTCTGGAATCAGCACTGGAAAGGGCTCGTTTGAATTACTCTGTTGCAGTGATGCAATTGCAAAAGAATCTTGACATGCTATCGTCTCAAGTTTCTTCCATGTTTGAGACCAATCAGAACCTTATTAAAGAAACCTTTTCAGAATCTTTGATACCTTCATCTCCAAAGTGCCCAGATAGAACCGTAAACTGTGGTGAAAAACAGCTCTTTGACAGTGATGATCTTTCAGATGAAGAACTTTATGAAATATGTTGTGCAAACTTGTACATGGATGTGTACACAGTGACTCTCGAGGAAAAATTATTCGAAGTGAGTATCGATGCCAACAAAATGAAGGAACAACTAAACAACTATGAAAAGAAGTTAAAACTTTCGCATGACAAGACTGAGCCTGAAGGGCGGTCAGAATCTTTACGGATAGCTTTCATGAAAGAACAATGTGAAACCACGGTACAAGATTTGAAGCAACAACTTTTTGTTTCTAAGAGGAATGGTGATGACATATTGATTAAATTGCAAGATGCTCTTGATGAAATCGATAGCAGGAAGAAATCCGAAGCTTCTTACTTGAAAAAGATTGAAGAATTGTCGTTTAAGATTGTGGGATTGGAAGGTGAGTTAGAGTCGGTACAGGCTGAACTTGATTGTGCTCTCTTGAATCTTGAATGTTGCAAGGAAGAGAAAGAAAAGAGTGTTGCTTTGCTGCAACAATGTGAGGAGGAGAAGTTGAAAATCGTGTTTGAACTTTCTCTGTTACAAGAGCAGTTATCTCAGAAAGAAAATAAATCACTTCTTTCATTGATGAGTTCTGGCTCATGTTTTCAAGATTTACAGAGAGAACTTGTGCAACTACACAAGGTAATTTGAGCTGTTCTTTAACATGCATAATGCTATATTTCATTATGGATCGTGTAAATAAAAATTCTGATCATTTGTTTCTTACTACAGGCTAACGAAGAGCTCGGGAGAATATACCCAGATTTTAAAAATTTTCCGGGTGATGGAAATGCATTAGAAAGAGTGCTTGCTTTGGAAATCGAGCTTGCCGAAGCATTGACTGCAAAGAAGAACTCAAACATCCAATTCCAAAGGTAGTCATAACATTTATCAAATAATCATATTTCATATCGGTATTAAAGCATTCAGAGGGTTAATATAGCCAACTTATCCAATGTTCAATTTTTTTATTCACCCTCTTAAATCTGAATTATTCAGGAGTACATCATAATGTTTTATAAAAAACCCTTGAGGGTGTACTCCAGCCGAGTCTGCAGCTTAAGTATTTGACAGGGTTGGTTTTGGCTCTTGCTTTTAGAAGCTAGCTCACTGACTTAGCTTGTATGACCTTGGTTCCTATAGGCTTGAATTAGAAGTCTTCGAGGCGATAAAGGATGTTTTAAGAATTATATGTCAGCCAAGTAGCTCTTATAGTTAGAGGTGGCCTTATACAATCCATGTACTTCAAAATAGGTTAACTTGGGTTATACTTTTGTCTAACTGGTCAAACTCGTAGATAGTGTATTCAAATCCTTCAATTCTAGGTCACTTTGCTCAAAAAGTTAGTTCATGATACAATATTTAATACGTAAGTTTTTTTTATAAAATTAAAGAAAGTGGACAAGTGGTGTTGCATGGTAACACGACCTAATTTGAAAGGTACTAGAAAGAGACCCGTTACCCAACCTGTCACTTCTACCTATAGGTGTGAGCTATCTTGACTTGTCAGCTTGGACACACCTATACATCAGTTTATATTGCTTAAACGTGCGAATGGAGAGTCAATCTCAAAAAAGTCAACATGGTGCAGTAGAGCTTACATGATATTCTTTTGTATGTTTTCAGTTCTTTCCTTAAACAGCACAGAGACGAAGAAGCAGTCTTTAAAAGCTTCAGAGACATCAACGAGCTGATTAGAGACACATTGGAAATCAAAGGTAGTTACGTAAATGTGGAAACTGAACTAAACGAGATGCATGAGCGTTACTCTGAGTTAAGCCTGAAATTTGCAGAGGTTGAAGGGGAGAGACAAAAACTTATGATGATCGTCAAGAACGTGAGACCGCCTAGAAATCAGGTTCACCTTAAACGCTCCTCATCAGAAACACTAGATAACAATCTTTTGTAGAGTCAAAGTTAATCAACCGTAGTGTTTAATAGTCAACAGAATCTGTGAATAGGTTTGGGATTAACTGCAGGATGCTCGAATAGAATATATGCTAGTGTTTTCGGGTGGTGTAAATGGGTTTAGTGACAAAGGGTAGAACCGTTATGCAAATGTTTTAACCAAGCTTTCGGTCATGTAAGTTTTCTTTGACTTTTGGCTTTACTATTCCATGTAATGATTCACATTTATACAGAAATTGATTCTTTCGTCCGGTGTTCATGTGTTTCTATTCAGCAGTTGTATTATGCTGTTATATACCCGGGGTACCACACATACCAAAGATTGTGGGTTCAAGTTCAGGCATAAAAATTAAAAATAAGTTACAAAATTCAAACAGCTAATAACTAAATGGTGAATGTCAAATTGTAATCATTATACTTTTCTTATACTGTGTGATTTTGTAAAGTATAAAAATTACTTTGGGACAAGTCTAACCAGGGTAAAAAAATTTTACCAAAAAAAAAAAAAAATTACTTCAGGATAGATGGAGTAGCTAAGTGTTGAATTGTATTTGTAACAAATTATGTTGCAAATACAATTAAAAGTTAGTATTTCTTATTTTGATATCCTAACACATTCATTTACTGGTTTTACTCGATGGATATTGATAAACAAACTCACAACAACAACAATAGGACCCAATCCCTGCATAAGCGGGGTATAGGGGAGGTGAGATGTAGAAAGTCTTACCTTTACCAAAAGGTAAAGAGACCGTTTCTATAAGGATCCCTGGCCAAACGCTGAAAGAACAAGAGGATGTAAGAGGTAAGTAAACAAACTCACAATAAATCAATATTCATAAACAAATTGACCGTAAATGAAAATGGATGTGAATATGGATATAGCTACATCCAATTCAAATTCGATCTATTGACATCCCTAAAGATAAAGAAATACATTTGCATCTACAGGCCCTCCTAATTTTCATTTTGACATCTCAGAATTAAGTAATAACGTACATGACTAAGTTGGTAGGATTATAAACATGCATAAAAATAAAAATCTGGTGCTGACACATCGGTTTCACTTATTCTCTCTCTTAATCTTAACCTTTGATTTTCCGACTTACCAAATAAATTATTGTTGTTTAACCTTTTTTATTGTAATCGGAAAGTCTTAATGGATCATAGTAAGCAACAATCAGAATGTTCAACCTGAGAGGTTATGGTAATGTCTAACGCCATGATATGTGCAAGAATAAATGGCTGTTGAAAATTTACAAAACTAAAAATACCTCATTTTATGTAGAACATGATTTAACTCAGCATAATGTCTATAAAATTTAGGGATTTCATTAAACATAACCGTAAGGACTGTGGTTAACACGTTGTAAAATGTTTCCATATAAAATAACTGTTCTCTGTAAACAATTTTCGACCGTCATATACTACATTTTACTGCACATTAACCATACATATGACAGTTATTTGAAACGTTATCACGATTAGAGATCCTATGATCTTATGAACCAAAAACGCGTAGGATCGTGGTGGGATCTCAAATATAATAGGATCGTATGTAGGATCATAAAATTGTTAGCAGGATCGTACAACGACCCAATAGGCTACAAGTAGCCCAAATGTTAATATTTTATTTATTTGTCA
>JAOXNX010000032.1:10065498-10078002 GCA_028566075.1 Solidago caesia
CCTTGTGGGTATAATTGTATATCATATCTATCAAGAAACTACACAAGTATGAAAGCTAATTGGTCATACAATCTTGCAAATTCGAATCTTTAACATCCGTTATATCGTCTTCTCTTTAAAATGAATGTGACATTACGTTTAATATTGTATAAGTTTTCTGTAAGTGGTGCATATAGGATTTATAACAAACACCTATAGGCAGGGCGGAGCCAGGATTCTAACTTAAAGGAGGCCGACTGACTGTAATACATATCGTATTTAAAAAACTTAAAATGGGGGTCATAATACATAAAAGTAAAGCCTAGATCTTAATTTAAGGTGATGGTACTTTATTAAAAAAATAATAACGTCGTATTTACACAACATAAAATAATATTAGTATCTACACCTCAATTAAAATAGTAATTAATAATCTGAGTTTAGTTTTTAACAAAAGTAAATGACAACAAGTTTTTCTTTTTGTTTATTATAACATCCAACAATTTTTGGGCTTAATTTTTTTAAAATTTTGTGTAAAACTTAATTAGGGTTTAACAAGTATAAATTCATCATCATGCCGTTTAAAAAAAATATAAATTCGATCATCTTCTTATCATATCATAATAATAATATACTATACTCCTTACTACAGATGAATTAAAAAAAAATAACACATAACATTTAAATATTACTGCATCAAATATGAAAGGAGAAAAAATAGATTAAAAAAATTTAATAACAAAATTTTGTTAATTAATCAATATGATGGATGTAATTGTGGCCAATGGGGATTCTCATTTTTTTTTGTCATCTTACTTTTACTTTAGTTATGGGTGGATAATCTTAATTAGGAGGGCTCATTGATTGTTTTGTTTCAAATACAAAGTCATACTATTATGTGCTAAACAAATTGGGCTTCATGGAAGGGGCCAAGCACCCGCCAGCCACCCCCCGACATCCAGTTGACCGTAGCCATTCCAAGACAAAGATAAAGAAAGAACGAACTAGGTTGCCACTCCCTATAGGAGTGTTTGGATATGCATTTTAATTGATTTTTGAAAGTGAATATGTTATTTTCAAAGTAATGAGAAACAATTAATCGGATATAACAAAATAGTTACCATTGTTTCTGTCTGACATAGGAGGGCGCACAACGACAAGCATAGTGATAATACATCCGGGAACTTCACTTACTGGAGACCTAGACTCGGCAAGTGTTTTATCGTTCTCCAATATCTTTCCGGCATTAATCAGTTTCACATCATTTATGGTTTTTGGCCCATTTTCTTCATCTGATAAAGGTTACAAAAATCAACATAAGAATAACTTAAATTTAGATATCATAGAAAGCATAGAATAGAAATATCAAAACTAACAAAACTTGTATTTTACAAACAGTCTATATATTCAATTACTTGAACACATGACCTTTTTGTTGAATGTGTAACCAATTCTACATGGTCCTTGTTTGTAACATATGTTGTATAAAGCATTTACAATATCTAATGGATGAAATTTAGGAAACTTTTATGCCTATTTTGCGGATACGGTGGTCAAATTCTTAAAACAGTAGTATTGATCAACACGCTATTGAACGCGTCAACAAGGCCAACTTTAGTCGTGCACCATTAATCACCGGTAAAGATGACGATAAGAGTTATCGGTGCTTAACATTTCAACCATCAACATGTTACATTCAATAAGCCAAGTAGTGAGTATGATCACAAGTTCTATTAACACACATATATAAAAGAAGAAGAACACTCAAATGATTATGTGGATAGAGTGATTATATTTGAGAGAGAAAACAATGAATTTAGAAAACTTCTATTCACTTATATCATTTTCTATAAATATAAAAAATAAATAAAAATAAATAAATAAAAAAAAAACTTTTTTTTTTATCATTCTACAATAGTTTTTAACGTACTTAAGGATCAAACAACTTTAGCATTGACAAAAACAAAGCTTGGGGACAAAAATGTAGTTATACCAAGAACAGAAACATTAAAGAATAATAACACATTACATTTAACAAAAAAAAAATCCCACAAATAATAAAATACCAATTACAAAAAAATAAATAATAATAAATAAAAATAAAATATGAACACCTCAAAATAATTACATTTAAATTCATATCAATGTTAGAGGCAAGTTAAATAACCCAAAAAAAAAAAAAAATATCTTAAAAATTCAAGAAAGTATGAAAGTAGAGTTAAAACCTTGGGGCAATTGTGAAAGAATCATCTGTTTCAAAGATGCAACAGTGGTGGTAAGACTGTATTTGCATGGTCCAATATCACTGCCATCAGCTAACCTGAATTTCACTTCAATAAGTTCTTCTAAAGCCATATATTATAACCAAACTCAAATATTGTTCATGACCCACATTAATAAATTGTCAACTTTTTAATTAGTGAAACACAAATATGATATATACCACCAAAACCAATGTAAAAAAGTTGATTTTTTTTTTTTTGGTTTCAAAGGAATTGTGTTTAAATTTTATTGAAACAAAGAGAGTGCAAGTGATGATGAAATTATACAAAAATGAATATGAGTTTGAGAAAAAATAGATACTTATATATATATATATATATATATATATATATGTATATATATGTGTGTGAATAAAGTGGTGGATGAATGTAAAGAGGTTGAAAGAATAAAAAAGGTTTCTTGACATAGAAAGAAAGGAAATGAACAAAGAAAACAATGGAACCTTGTCTTTCCTTTGTTCTTTTCCTATAAATATTTAAACATTAGAATCTCTTTATTTCTTTATTTAAAACAAATATACTATTATTAGTCTAGAATTTAGGGTGTACTATGATAGTAAGGTGTGGTGCATTATGAACCCTCCTCAATAGGTAACAATAATTATAAGAAGGCATTGTACTTGAAAAATATAAATTCTTTTTATGCAATTTTCAAAGGAGAAAAACATTGTATTTGGCGTAACATGAATCACTTTTTCCAAATTTTAACGGAGTGTAATCGGTTTCCTAAAGGATTTTTTCCAAACTTTTTCTTTTTTAACAATATCTGTCGAATAGAAAGCGCCCCACCAACCAACGGTGAAGGCCACTCAAACCAGCTAGGTCGGTATCCTAAAGCATTTTTTCCAAACTTTTTTTTCTAACAGTATGTGTCGAATAGAAAGTGCCCCACCAACCAAAGGTGAGCGTCCACTCAGACCAAGACAGTTGGTTGTTTTAACCGGACCCCGCTACGTCCTTGCTGAGTAGGCATCCAAAGAAAAACCCCACGGAGGTTTCTATCAAAGAGCTTAATAAGGATCGAGCCCTCACCTAATGAGTAAAATCTAGTTTTACACGTTGAGCTAGATCATTGACAAATATGAACTTTTTAAAATAGATTTTATTTATTCATTAAGATAAACAACGTATTTATTATTTTCCTTTTTTTTAACCAACTTGTATTTTTAAATTTTCTTCCTCGTAATCTTTAACAAAGAATTTAAGTCAATTAGTTATCGAATACCCTACAAAATGGGATTAACTGATCTTTTAACAAAAGAGAAGTGCATTCCAAAGTTCTAGTTCAAATAAAACAAGTATTAAAGTAAAACAAATAAAACAATTTTTTTCTCTCAACTGAAAATCATTGTGCATCATGAAAATTTTTGTGCATCAGTATATATACTTGTGCTCTATGAATCTTCATGCATCAGTTTTATCATGATCCAATGGTCAATATCTTATCCTATTTGTTTTACTTTAATACTTGTTTTACAATAACTAGCCCCTCCAAACAATTTCGAGATATTAAAGTTCAAATCAATGATAAAAAAAAAAAAAATTATAAAAATACGAAGGTTTGATCAATGCATACAAATATATAAAAAAATTTAAATTCTTACAATATATTTTGTTATAGAGTGTTTATATAAATATTTACGTGGAACTTCTTTAAAATTTATAATACTAATAATAAATTATAACTAAACAATCTTGAATTTTTTTTATAAAGAATTTTTTTTATAAATAATATCACCAAAAACAGATGAGTTTGGAAGGGTGTTGAAGTTTCAAGAATTGGAAGGTGTAAACTTACTTTTCATTGACTAAAGTATTATACTTATATTTAAAAAGTTCAAGATTGTTTAGTTATAATTTTAAGGTATCCTTTATAAATTTTAAAAAGGTTCCATGTAAATATTTATATAAACACTATATAATTATTTAGTTTTCTTTTTATCTACTTGTAACAATAATAATTAAATGTTGAAAGGTTAATTGTATTGTAATGAACACTAATTTTTGGTTATTTGATTTTATGAACAGATTATTTTAGTTATGATCATATATAGTTTACTTTGACAAAGTACATTACATAATTCAAAAATATTACATATTCGACACATGCAATAGGTGTAAGTTAGTTTTTGAGGGTCCACTCATACTCTTACAGGTGTAAGTTTTTTCCATTGATGGTGTCGAAAATTTTTTATGGTAGTTGTCGAGTGTAATTTAATAGTGAGAAAGATAATGTGATTTGTTAATATGTTAATTTCATTAAAATTAGTTTAAGTTTAAATATTTAATACTCTATTTTATGTGTGTTTTAAATATCACAAAGTTTATTAATTTTTATAAAACATGCATAGTATACGCGCAATGTAGACCGAGTAAATATTTTCTATTGATGGCATCCAATGACTTTTTATGATGATTCTCGCAGACGATTTAAAGATTGAGAAGATAACACAATTTGTTACATTATTTTTTTTGGAAAGAAAAAAAGTTAATGAAAAAGTTTATTTGTTGTTTGTAAGAAATGTTTGGGATTTTCATAATTAAATCTTAAAAAATATATGTTATAATATACTAAATGAGTTAATTACACAAATTGAAAGTTTGATTATACAAAATATGTATTAATTAAAATATAAGCTATTGGGGTATATTAAGTATTACACATATCTAAAATTTAAGTAATTTAACAACACTTAGACAAATATTTATAAGTATAGATTATAGACGAATACTTTTGGATTTGATTATATGCAATTTAGGAGGTTTATGCTAGTAAACCTAGATCGATATTTGTACTAAAGGCTTGATCCGACTAGACATTTTCAGCCGTTCATTTTGTAGTTATAGTAAAGTCAAGGTCTCAAAGACCTTCGTGTTTTGAGTTCTAGATTCGTCACTGGTACAGTGATACGCTGCTAATAAAATGATTACAAAGAGTAATTTATTGAACTTGATACCATTCTATTACATCTATTATTAACTTGTGGTCCCTGACTTAATTAAGACATGTTTAGGTGTTAAACCAGGTCACAACTAATCCCAACCACTGGGATACATCATTTATTGAGTACTATTTGTTAAAGTAGTACAATACAATTTTACAAAGAATAATAATTAAATTGTGTACTCACTTACAAATTGGGTACACCATTTATCACTCAGAAAAAGATGCTTCATTCATGTGAAATCAAGGCATCATTTGACCAAGGAGTATTTGGGATTGCGTTTGTAAAATAGATTTTACGTTTAAAAACTGCGTTTTGAAAAAACATATCCCCACCTGCTTTTACAAAATTGTGTTTTGTCTCTATGAAAACGCAGATAATCAATTTTTTTGCCAAACACTTTTTTTCGTTATTTGCATTATGCAAGCGCAATAATCAGATAATCATTTCAAAACGCAATCCCAAACACACATTACATAATTCAAAAATATGCTTGCATTCAAAACAAACAGTGTTGGTTGGAAACCTCCCACTAAGAGGTCGAGTGTTCAATCCTCAGTTCTTGTAAAATGACCGAAGGAGCTTCTAAAAGCAACATCTCTACCTTCGGTTAGGGGTAAGAATGTCTATAATTCTATATGCTGTCAAATGTTGTTTATGACGGATAGAAGGTTGAAAGCCATTATATTCAATTAAAGAAACAAACAAAGAAAACCCGAATCAGAGTTGATAAAAAGAGCGAATTCTTCCCCGAGTATCTCTTCTGCAGAAGTTCTGCGTATTGTTTAGTCAAGACCTAATCCTCATCAGAGTTGCTTCTTTAAACCCTCGATGAGTGGGTTAACCACTGACCATGCAAAATCCGAATTCAATTCCTTTATGGTAACTAAATGTCTAAATTTAGCTCCTTTGCAAGCAAGTGTACCTCTATACAGTCATGGGAGTGATCCATATAGTTTCAAGGACGTTTACAACAATCGAATCAAAATTGTTATTAACGGTACCGTACAATATTAGTCTACAAAGAACAGACAACACCACAAACCGTCATCATTGACTCCTCCGCCTGATAACAATCATACCACCGCCATTCACACACAATAAAACGTTATAATAATGGGTTACAGACCATTGTATAGATAATAACGAGATACCCATCCTGCTAATCAGACATGACAAGTTGATACCAAAATCATAAGTACAAAGCAGAATATTCTGACGAAAAACAATAGTAATGTTATTCACATAATCTCTACTCATTAGATTGCCATACGAAACCATTGGACTTCAAGAAAATGCAAACCTATTCCATGATAGGGATTGATCCACCTGCTTGCAAGATTTGTTGCTCCAACTGCATCATATGCAACGATGAAACTGTGAATTACTAGGTTCTATCGGCAGGAATGAATATATGAACATCTTTCAAAGCATACACAGACCTGCCTTGACCAAGGGAATAAATGTAAAATACTATGCATTGGTAGTAGACATACCCTGAACAAGCCTTCGAGTTTGTTCCTAACAAGAATGTATTCATGTTTTACTTGCTGCAGACACCGCACACACCTGCACAAGTCATCGAAATCAGAAAACAATTACTGATTGATACTTTTAGTTTTTTACAAAAGGCTAATAATCTTGAAATTCCATCCCAACTTTGGAGGAAAGAAATATTTAATATTTTAGTTAGTATGTATCTCAAATGAACACTTTCCACTTTCACAATTCATAGGAATGCATTCAAATTTTAAGAGAAATCAGACACATGAAATAAGTGGAACAACTATTGCGTATATACAGGACTAAAAACTCAAAAAGAATATAATAGTTAAGAGTTTCGCAAATACAAGTTTAATAGAGAGATGAAGTGTGCTATGTTAAGCGCATTAGCTTCCGTAATGTAAGGAAATGTAGTAGAAAAATGTGCTAAGCACACAAAATATATACAACTTCCAAACTTCCTGTTGTATATATTGAACTCTCTATTACTATCGTTGGTATCCGGTTACCTCATTATCAAGTAATTTGGTACTTTGCTATTGTGGCTGCCATATCTAAAGTTTCGATGTCTTAGACATGTCAACAAAACCAGTACAACATCACTGGATTGCAAGTAGTAACAAGTATATAAAGAATAATAATAATGATAGCAACAACTGGATTTAAATACATACAATACAAAATTAGGAAGTCCAACACAAACATAGCAAAATGAGACAAGTTGCATAAATTTTTTTCTACAGCCCTAGAAAGTCTACTTTCTGCGTTAAAACATATGTTACTTAAAAACAATGAAAATGAGAATTCTGAACACCAGAAAATCACCAACATACAAAAATCGTGTTCTTCCAGTTGAGTACACATTATAAATTTGCCTAACAGTCAAATGATTTCAAAAGCCATAGAACTAATCTCTCTGTACTAACTTTAACAGCCAATAAAGAGCCATTATGTCCTAAAAAATACCATGCACTTCAATAAAGAAGCGACGGTGAATCAGATGCCGACAACAGTTTCAATAATGCTATAATGGAATCTTATAGGCCTAATTAATTAATTATACTAGTCAAAGATGTAACTTTATCAAAACTTATCTAAAAGTAACCTTTGCAAATATGAAAGTCAAATGCTTCTATAAAAGGAAGTGATATTCGTACCACACAAGTTGATAAATTTACTACACAGTACACATTTTAGAACATGTTGTACAAGTATTTAATGCACAGTTGTGGTAAATGTATCAACTTGTGTGGTACCAATATCACCTTTTGTAAAACCTGGAGCAAATCTACATGTCCCTTTATAAGTCCATAAGAGCTACTCCATGCTAGAAAATAAATGCCACATGGTTCAATAAAAGAGGTTGATTGGTAATTCATGTCAAGAAAACCCTGATAAATAAACTTCATAAATTTAACAATATGTCTCCCCCATAGATAATGTTAAAGTTATAGTCGAAACAATGAATGTTGATATACCATTTCCATAAAAATGTATCAATTTAAACGAAATCCATTTTATGAATAATCAACTGATATTGATCTACAATATGCAGATCACTTATTAAAATTATTGATCTACAATAAATCAATAATCAACTGATATTGATCTACAGTATTCAAAATGCTTAATGGTCTATATATAGATGTTGACATTTATATACCGGAAAACACATGGGTAAAAAGATCTCATTTTTTCACTTGAAAGTAATAATATAAATATGATGTGACGTCCACCTTCTTTCAGTTACACTGGTCAATTGGTCATTAAATTTTAAACTATTTTCAATCCATTGTTCGGCTAGGGCTGCAACCGAGTCGAGCTATTTTTGTATCTTTTTTACTATCGTATATACTTAAGATTAACCCTAGTGTGTCTGACTCTTTATTTTATATATATATATATATATATATATTTTCGAGCCGAGCTCGAGCCATATTGGCCTTGCATTTAAAAACTATTTTCCTTGCATCTTTACAACTAATACATTTAAAAACATCAACAAATTAAAAAAAACTAGGATTTGCCATTAAGGTATTAAGACCAGATCCAGAAAATGAGTTCTTTTATTCTTATGAAATAATCAACCAAATAGGTCCTAACTAATCCTGAATTATGAATTCTTCAATCAGTATATACAAACGTTGCACAAGATCTTAATTGAAGCGTTGAATACTGGTCTCAAATTTGTACGTTAAAAAACAGCAGGTACAGCTTAATTGTAGCGATCTTCATTAGTAGTAAAAGCACTATAGGTCTTGATTCAAAGTTTAGTAGTGGTAATTAAAGATGATGTTTTATGATTTTTCCTTTTTGTCAAATATGATGAAGCGAAAGGTATCATGTCATTAAATGATGTGTCAATCCAATATTGTGTTCAATTACACGTTAGCGTGTCGCTCTCCATCAGCATTTGGTAGGCTATCATGTAAATTTTAGACAGCATTAAGTTACTTAGTTAGGTCCCTAAAGTGAGCATTTATTAAATATGTATTTTGCCAAAAATTTGAAGTTGGAAAGAAATACATGTCAACATTTGAGGTCAGAGCGTCGGTCTAGCTAACTTATACTTAAAAATTTCATGAGTTTTTTGATGTTTTTGTATATATTTTGCCGGATCGGCACTAGAGTAGTCTCACAAGTTAGGATATTTGAGATCAAGTAGAGGAGTTCTTCCTCTGTAGATTTTGGTTAGATTATAAAAACCCTTATGGACTGTCAAACCTCTTATTAAACACTACTTGGTCCATATATAAGTCAAACCACATCATTAGTATTTGTTAAAATGATTATTAATAAATTGGTAAACACAATTACTGCTATTATGATGGGATGACGATGGACAAGTGTAGTGCAGATTGATTTCAATTCTTAAATTAAACACGCAGTTAAAACTATCACACAAGATTACACATAGATGAGTAAATACATTTTTGTGTCATTAAGACATAGGTACTCACCCTTCAAGATTTTTCTCCTCGCAGAAGTTTCTGAAGTGAACACACAAATTTGTGACTCGCTGCGCCCCTATGCTGTTACGAAAAAGTTACCCAAATTTAAATAATATATTGTTACCATTGTAAATGTCGTAATCTTTATGGTAACAAACAAAAACACGGGCATTCTATCCTTACAATAATGTGCACAATTCAATTTTTTTGGTTCAAAAGAAGAAATATTTGATCACTCGGTGTAATACCTGGAGCTGCTACCCTTAAACTGGTGAACATGAGAATCAACCTGTTTATAATCCACAATCTTCTGTTGACTTTAAAGTCAGAAGTCCAAAACAAATATCCCGGTAAGAAACAGATCATGAACATTTAAAACACCTCAAGAAAATAAACCCAAGTGAGTAAAAAATGAGCTTACAGAGCAGTTGCCAAATTGTTGAGTAGCTTTTCTGAATCTTCAAAGAAAAGAGACACCACTTCAACCACAAAGTCCGGGTTGCTCTCATCTTGCAGTTTCTGAAGTTGTGTGAATTGATCATCCAGATATCCCTAGTAAGACCCAAGATTAATCGATAAAGCAAATTTTTTATAGAGGCGCTAATAATAATTCTCACTTTTTTTCAAGTTACTCAACATTACCAACCTCTTTATACAGAGATGTTGCGTAATCGATAAACTGCCTTTGCAATTGATTGACTGCATCCATGGTTTGAGAAACAATGTTTACTCTTTATTGTTCTTGATATAAAAGCTTACCTGCAAATTTAGCAATCTCATTAATACATCTCATGTATTAAACATACATTGCATATGCATGCATACATACATATGTCAAAACACGAAGTCGTGAACTTACTAGAAAAACCTAGTGGTCATTTAACAAAACGAGAAAACAAATAACAACACGTTATCAGTTTCTTTCTAAATGCATAGTCATACTGTTATATACTCCAAATTATACATGTATATAAAGAAAAAAGGTGCATACTTAATGGTTTGCAAAAGATAAGCAATAAGACAGAATAACAACTCATTTATTGGTTTCTTTTAGTAGAAAACTTCCAAAGTAAGATTCTTTTGTTTCCTACAGCGACACAAGAACTTAGCTTTTCCACGAGATCACATTTTGCAAATTCCCTATATCTTATTCCCACCACCGATTTCATAGTGGGACACGAATACCACATTTAATCGCTTTTATCATTTGAATTATTCTATGATTCCAAACATTGTTTAGATTATCATAGTTATGCAAATCACTGTATCTTCTCGTGATAATCTAAATTAATCGAACCAAGAAAATTCTTTGAAATTACAAGAACTCATGGGATTCGCTTATGAAAAGAACAAAGATCATAAAATGTCATCAATATCTTTGCTTGATCTTACAATTAGTAAAAAATCAAATCTTGTACTTTCCGCCTACGAAGAATCAAAATTTACAATTATTAAACTAAACTTATGATTTTGGGCCCCTACACGTATCATAATAGCATCTAAGTTATTAATCGAAGGTACAACTAAACTCATTTCGCTTTCATTTCCCCTTTTAGTTCTTTCACGGTAAATCCGTCCTATGGAATTTCATTCTAGAAAAAGATAAACATTTTTCAACTTTCAAATTCGAGATTCAACACGATTACTTTCCAATAACAAAAGTATAAGAATTTGGTTACAAAACCAATACAACATTTTCAAAATCAAATATCAAAATTTAACAAGTTTCAAGAAATCAAACCGAAAACAAACTTTAAACAATGTTTTCACAACCCAAAAACAACAATGTTAAATAAAAGGTGAGTAAACCTCGATTAGCGGCTTAGCCTAATTGTCCACAATATTTGGACCTAAAAAAAAAATCAATAAACGGACATCAAATTTTTATCTAATATATGATTTTACACTAAAAAAATTACACAATTCAAATACTAAGATTTGAATCTTGATTTCTAGATTTCACCAAAAGATGACTACTTAAACATCAAAGCAAAATTGAAAATAAACACACAAACACACACACACACATATATATAAAGAGATCTGGCATAGTTCTTTCACTTAATTACATATTCTTGAAAAATTAAATTACAAAACAATTATTTATAACATTTCTTATCCAATCTAAACATTTCAACAAAAAAGCACCTAAATTTCAGTAAAAGTAGATACACCCAGAAAATTTAACAGCCAAATTCAAATAACAAAGATGGAAATAGATCGAAACAATTATAAAAATAAAATAAAAAATTACAGTGAAAAAGTTACCTGGTGGGGGTGGATGGAGAAGATGGGTGTTTTGAGTGATATTTATATATTTATATATATTATATATTTATATTTATATTATATTTATATATTTAAGTGTGTTTAGTGATATGTTTTGATTCCCAAAAAATATTCGAGATTTGATTTGATTTTAATCGATTATCGCACGTCGAGAGACAGAAGGGATCTTGTACGGTGTGGATTCATTGAATTCGGAAAGGTGTGTGTTGTGTTTGTGTCACACCAATTATTCATTTCATTACAAACAAACAAAATGTTTGTATTTTTGGAAGGAATGGAAATTATTTTGTTGATTGTGTTTGAATAGAATAGAATAGAATGAACGATTATTAACTTGTTTGATGATGTGCAAAGAAATAAAAATAAAGCGTGTTTGTATTATATTATTATGCAATCAGATTCGAACGTCGTTTACATAAATAATATTTAGTAGGGTAACCATTGGGGTAAACCCCAGTGGCCAGCTGCTCCCTACTAAGAGTGGCCCCACGTGGGAGGTGCCTAATAAAAAATTGGCGCAGGTTCGAGTCTCGGCTCAACCGATTCCATGTGTGG
>JAOXNX010000032.1:10078102-10090232 GCA_028566075.1 Solidago caesia
AAGTTAATTCCTCTTAACTTTACATCTCTTTTATCAGCTTCTTTCTTCGACTTCAGCTGATCGATCTTCTGATGATTTACATTAATAACAAAGTAAATCTGCTTCTAAGTATGCTTAGCAGTTGTGCTTAACTAGTTAAATTCTAAGTCCCATTTTGGGACTAACATCCCTGAAGTTCCTTACCAGTGTTTGACCCTCTAACTCCCACACGCCACCCAATCACCCGCAACAAGCACACACATGCATCACCCTCTAATAATCAATCACGCTTTTTCTCCTGACATCCCACTTTCACAAGCAAGGATGTACGCACGTCCACCATCGTTCAATTTAATTAGAAATCTCGGGGTGTGGACGGGGGAAATTCGAATGGGAAAAAGAGGAAGAATGACTATAGTAATGATGTTGGCGAATGATGATGTTGGTAACAGAAGAAGCAGCGGGTCTAAGAGTACTAATCATCATATCCCAATGGTGATTTAACTAGAAATCTATGGGTTGCAAACGGTGGATATACAATTGTGCGTGGATTAAAGACTCCATGGATCACAAACATGGAGAGTTTTATCCTTAGGTTGATGATGGTGGCGAGGAAGAAGAAGAGGATAATGGTGACGGACTGACGGTGAAGATGAAGAAGAGTTTGGGTAAAAAGTGAATTTCGGTTAGTCACTTCCGTATCGAATTTAAAACTCCAGGTGTGTTATGACATATGATAATGTTGAAGTTTGGGATTTTTTAGTTAAAGGTGTTGACATATGAATTGCTATTTTGTGTGTGATTTTGTTATGCACGAGTTGTAATTTTAATATGTGTTAGCAGTTTTTAATTTTAATTAAATACGGTATAAAAAATATTAAAGAGAATACAATGAGAGAAATGAAAGATTTTTTTATTGGATGAAAGCAATGAAAGTGTGGGATGGAAGGTGGTAGATCTGAAAAGTGAAAGTGTATGTTGGAAATTTGGAATGGAGTTGACTATTCAAGATCAAAAGGTTAAGGAAAATTTGTCTACAAACTTTTAGGGGCATAGTCGTCTTTTCTCTTTCATTTTCGGTAAACCAATAAAAACCTTCTGTGTATTTATCACCACCCATCACAAATACATATCATCAATCCGTATATTGTACCGGCATTAATATAAGCTTTAACTAAACAAGATGTGACATTTAAGTCAAAATTAATACGATATTTAGCAAGTGAATATGTGGATCTACATTTGCGATTTTCATAATGGTGAAAATAAATGGAGGACAAGTAACTTTGGCAGGTTCATGAATCAATTAAAACAATTATTTTAAAATAATTCTATAAAGTGAGAATCATGTCATCAAAACTTAAAGGTTTTACATTAAACTATCTATTATCACAACTCAATTTAACACAAACTTTTATTAAAAACTTAATTTATCTCGTTTCTATTTATACAACCCAACTTAATCAAACTTTTCTTTCACATTCATAACGCAACCCAAGCCAATATTTTAAAATAAATAAATCAATTTAATGCAAATTGTTGTGACTGTGTAATGATTTTAATGCAAATTTAATGAAAATTGTTGGTTGTAAATGTGTTCGCTACTACAAATTGATCGCAATCATCTTTCAATATTTTACAAACTAAATATTTGTTTACTTTTGTCTTATTCATACTTTTACAACCGGTTGCTATCCATTTATCACAATGGATAGCCTTAGTCGGTTGTATCAATGTTTTAAAGCTACGTGCGTATGGAAAACAAAGTTAATATATAACTACGATTTAAGATATACCTGTTTGGATCGAACTGTGAATTCCAACGAAAATCTATGGTTGATTTGGATTGGCTGGCGGCTCGGTCTTTTTTTCTTTTTCACAAAATTCAAGCAATAATAAAAGAGAGAACAACAAATATTCCTAACTTTAATAGAATAATTGCATATTTCTAAAATATAACTTTAGTAGAATAATAGCATATTCTTAATTTAAAATTTTAAAACTCGATTTTATACGTTAATTACTCAAATCAAAAGCGTACTATATGAAGCATTAACCCTCACCCTCATTTTCAAGTTTATGAACTTGAAATACTTATTATACTCTTTTTTTAAAAACTTGAAATGCCTATTATACCCCTTAAAAACTTGAGGTTAAATAAAAGACTTTTAAATTTTTTTGGATGATATAGGATTTGAATCCATGACCTTTGATTTAAAAAGAAGGGTATTATATTAACCAACTCTCCAAATGAAAATTTGATGATAGATTTATTGTTGTTTACTAAATATCTGTTCTAAATTACAACTGAATCTTTTATAACTTATCTTTTATATTTTTTAATAATGAACTTTTTCTAATAATTTTAATATATATAAAATATAATAAAATATAATATACCTTATTCATAACTTAGTTTTTTTAACAAATCCATTTATTAATAATACAATTTTGTACGTAATTTATCAGAAGATTGTTTTATCTTTAAAAAAATACATATATCATATTATTTTCTATACTATTAAATTCTTTTATGATATTACGATGAACCACTGTAAAAATCATTCAACCGTCTTCAAAAAAAATATTTAATCCTCTTGCAATTAAATACATATTTGCATTAAATTATTAAAGTTGCCTCTTGACCAAACACAAACACAAACACACATTTAATGGCAAAATCACAAACATCAACATGTCTTGAATTCAATGAATTTTGTCAAAATTGAATCCGGTTTATTTCACGTCCAAATACATTATACCCATCTCCCCATGTTTCTCTCAGGTTTCATGGGTGCCAACCCAATTGACTATTTATCATTTGACCTTCTTAACGATAACAAAAATAAAGCAGTGGCCCAAATAAATCTGCACACGTTTCTGCCTATACAAAATACTTTGCATGCAAATATTAATCAAACCCATTATAACTATATTTTATCAGTTTCAACTTTTGGTGGGAAAGTCATGGCAGTGTGTGTGGGTGTGTGAGAAAGATATATATAGATATAGATATTATATATATATACATATAGAACCCTATTTTGAAGCATTATCAAGGGTTCATATAGCTTTTGCCCATTTGTGGAAAAAGTTGCGAAGTATTTTGTTTTTTAGAGGTGCATTGAATTTGGACAGGTTTGGAGGTGTTTCTGGAAATTGGTAATGTGTTTTTGTTTTTAATTGTTTATTTAGTATATATTTATGTAAAGTGTTTGATATATTTATGTAGAGAAATGATATTCGTATCACTCTTTTTGATATATCTATCACAATGTACAATTTATACAGCAAACTGTACAAGTTATTAATGCAGCAGTGTGGTAGATGTATGAAAAAGAGTGGTACGAATATCACCTCCCATTTATGTAATGTGTTTTTGATGTCTTTTTAAGTACTTTTATGCCTCTCCCAATGGTGATACATTACTTCCTTTATTAGTTTTGCTACATCAGCGTTACTCTAGTGACACATTAAAACTTACACACCCTGCTAATAACAACTCATTACTTCTTTCGTCACTTTGTTTTTTTTTTAATTAATTTATACACACATCCACATATATATATATATATATATATACACAATTGAAAAGGCCTCATCTAATTGGTAAACCGATGAGGTAATGATGACATGGTGCCAATGGCATTGGTTTGGATGCTTAATCGATGACAAACTGATATGCCCCATTGACACGGGTCTTATAATGCTTGGATGAGTTATGTGTTTCATCTCTTCCATGTTGATCGTTAGACCGGTTGATTGTGACCGCCAGAGGGCCAGTTGTTTGGATGAAAAATTATGCTTATAGTGGGTGGGTGGGTGGGGTTTAGTAGAAATAAGCCATGGTACGTGCTGACACGTATGTAGTTCGATATTTTTACGTTATACATGAGCCATCAAATGTGTTGTGGAAAAGGCATGGTGGTTGTTTAACTTCTTTGGCTTCTAATCATGTGATGATGGGGGCTATTAAGCTTAATTTATTACTAAATTTTCTACTTTTGACTTTTTAAGTAAATATAATTATGTTCTTAGTTTTAATTTGATAAGGATATAGTGCTATCACATCAACATGATTTTGATGACTATGGTGGGATATGAAAAAGGTTTCTAGAATTGATATTACATAAATTTTAAGACTGAATTATGAGAAACATTAAGGATGGAAATATTAAAACCATATATAGTCAACTCTAGATTTGTAGACAAAGATGTTGTCTGCATATGATGTGCTTTAAGATTGATTTTTGTGGTTTCATTAGTTTTGAGGGCTTGGGTAAAACTGTAAAAGTGATTAGGATTATTGGATATTTAAGGACAAATAGTGTAAGAAAACCAATTAGCGATTATCGAGATTAATGTAAATTCATTTACTTATTGTAACTTTAATCTACTGATTTTGTGATTCTGCAAGCTGTAATACTCCCTAAGAAGTGGTTCTATCAATGAAAGTGCATGATTTTGAGTTGTGGGGGACCCCTTTTGATTTTGTAGGTGCATCTGGTTAATCCACTATTAATGGTATTCAAGACAGCATATGCATAATGGAGAAAACTAGGTAGGAAATCATCTTTGCTTCAACGTCAATCTCGTGTGAAATTCTTGTAGATTATTCATGAACCTGTTACACGCTAATTACAAACATCTTACTGATTTCTTGCTCTATGTTGTTCCGAATTCAGAGAAACATGTTAAATGGAACTATAGACTTATTTGGTGTCATTAAACTACTCTGAATGAGTTTCCGGTGTTTGATTCTCACCGGCTGCTAAAAATGAAACTTTTTTCTTTCTAGTTTAAGCTACTCCGGATTTAAAATGATGTGCAGGCGTGTTGTACTAAATTGTGATTTTCTATAGAATGATAATAATCGTTTACTATGTGCCGCATAATCGATATTGTGGATACTTTTCAGATTGTCATTTTCCATTGCTAAAGCTGGTTTGCCATTATATGAGTTATATCGCAACTTTTAATGGTTGTGATACAAGGGAATAAACAAAAGAAGAAGAAAAAGGTGTATATTGGATATTAGTTCTTTAAACTGATGCCACTGGTCCATTATTGATATCATATTCCGTGAACGTATGTCATATTCTGTCGCAGAACACACGAACACTTGTCCAATTGTCGCATTTAAAAATGTTCTGTAGCATTCACTTTCTTTCCAGTGTTAAAAATCTATTTGTTTTTAGTCCGTAAAGAGAACTGTTTGGCCAAAAAGTTCTAAGTGCAACTGGCAAATTCAAAATTGGGTTAGTGTAGTCAAAAGCTCAATTATGTGATCACCTTTTTACTTGGGAATCTGCTGAGAAACCAAGTGTGGACTTTTACTATTTGTAACCTAGTAAGTGCCTTATTTAAGTGTAAGGCTCCTCGATTTCATTTCAGTGCATACAAGGTTTTTCATCAGTTAACGTTAAAAGCATCGTAGTCTGCTACCCTTGGGTATATATCTTCTTAATTCTTTGATTTTCAAGCAATATGCATTTTGGCCCGGACGACTAAATGATTTTTTGTATTTCTTATAATGTTCCCTTTGTTACCCATTTTGCCTTTGGCCTATACGTCTGTAAAATACTTCGATTTTCATGAGATATTTTGGCCCAAAAGAATATCTTATATTCTTAACAATTTCCAATTTACCCTCTTTTTTTGTATATGATTTTGTATACTTCGAATTTTGTGTTATGTGCATTTGGCTCAAAAGAATAGATGATATCTTGCATTTCTAATAAAGTTCCTGCTTTGACCCGTTCCATCTTTCATGTTAAGCAACTTGAATTTTTGGTTCAAAGAATAGACAGAATTTACAATACAGTTTGAACTTTGAAGTTGAAATTTTTCGTTTTTGCTGAATTACAGGTGAGTACATTAAGTGTTTTCTTCTATGGCTCATGAACACAAGGATATTGAAACAAAAGAAATGGAGACAAGGACCTTTTTTTCCTCAGATAGTCAAAGGCACAATATACCGTACATTCATAAGGTTGGAATTCCACCAAAACAAGATCTCTTGAAAGAATTCAAAACGACCGTGAAAGAAACGTTCTTCTCTGATGATCCTTTACGCCCATTCAAAGATCAACCCAAATCTAGACAGGTTGTCCTTGGCTTACAAGCAATATTCCCAATTCTAGAATGGGGTAGAAGTTATAATCTCAGAAAGTTTAGAGGAGACCTTATTGCCGGGCTCACCATTGCGAGTCTTTGCATTCCTCAGGTAGTTTATTATTTAATGAAATAATAATCAAAATACTAGAAGTGGCAAAATGGGTTGGACGGGCTGGTTGTGTAACGACTAAACAGGTAATATTTTTGTATGAGTTGAAAGGGGCTGGATTCCCTAAACGCTTTGGTGTCAAACTTGATTGTGTACTTCTTCTATCAAAATAATTGTATTATATTTAAAATATAATGAATTAGGAATTTTATGTATTATAATACACTTTTAGCGACTCTGGACTTATGCGTCCCATTTTATTAAAGCTACTCTCATTTTCTGTATCCATTTAATCCGGTAGATAGAAGACATAACTGGAACCGACCCATTCAAAAGTAAATGGGTTGATATTTCCGTCTCTAATAGGTAAAAATAAAATAGTGAATCTTAATAACTTACCTATTTGAACATGCATATCATTACAGGACATTGGGTATTCAAAACTTGCATTTTTACCTCCTCAGTATGGACTATGTAAGTTTTATGTTGGTACTTATTGGATAAGTTCATTCAGGATTCGTCTAATGTAATTTATTTATGATAAATTTGGATTTTTCCTTTTGTGTAGACTCGAGTTTTGTACCTCCTTTGATCTATGCATTTATGGGTAGTTCACGAGATATAGCCATTGGACCAGTTGCAGTGGTGTCTCTTTTGTTGGGGACACTTCTTCAGAATGAGTATGACCCGGTGGATAATGCACATGAGTATCGTAGGCTCGCATTTACTGCTACATTTTTTGCAGGGATCACCCAAGCTACTCTTGGAGTTCTCAGGTAAACCAATGCCGGGAGGTAGAAAAATGTGCAGGTTGGGTAACATGTCAAAATAGGTTGTGGCTGAAATCGGTTGTTCTTACTTTGTAGTGCGGGTTGGAAGCGGTGGGTCACATACACTTTTTGTTCATTTATTATTAAATAGTAATAAAACGATCTAGGAGACTATATGATAAAACTCATAAAAGTACACTTTAAACGACTTTTAACCTGTCTGGTCAATTTATGTGTTTTACTATCAGATAAAAATATTATTCAATCCATTAGACCATTACCCATTCATAAACAAATGGGTCAAATTTGACACATATCGATGATCAATATGATATCTCTTGTTGATCCAGATTGGGGTTCCTAATTGACTTCCTATCCCATGCTGCTGTCGTCGGTTTCATGGGTGGAGCTGCAATCACTATTGCCCTTCAACAACTGAAGGGTTTTCTTGGCATCAAACATTTCACGAAGAAAACCGATATTATTTCTGTGATGAAGTCCGTTTTTGGCTCCATTGATCATGGGGTGAGCTTTTTATGTCCTCACACATGCATAGGCAGTTTGGTCAATATGTCAAAGGAATAATTTCTGGTACAGATCACAATGGGTCAAGCCGACAAAAAACACTTTTAGTCCCATTTTCTTAAAGAAAGAGTATATATACTGGTCTGTCAAATATGATTATAAAAAATATGTTACGACACTTTCGCCAACTTTTGACACATTTCCTCTTTAGCCAAATCTTTTGATTTTACCATTTCACCTGTTACAGTTATAACACAACCCGAATCAACCCATTCATAAGTAAATGGGTTGAAAAATGACCTCTGCATACTGTCATTGTACTTTGTAAAGCCCATATGAATAATTTTTTGTAAATATTGCAGTGGAACTGGCAGACAATCGTGATCGGAGCAAGTTTTTTGGCTTTTCTTTTATCTGCTAAGTACCTTGTAAGCATATATGACCAAGAACTTCAACTAGAACCCAAATATCTTGACATGTTAGTAACTCTAATGTTTGTGTCAAACAGGGGAAGAAGAATAAGAAGCTCTTTTGGGTGTCTGCAATCGCGCCTTTAACCTCCGTTATCTTGTCTACCGTTTTTGTGTATATCTCCCATGCGGATAAGGAAGGTGTTGCAATTGTAAGTACATTTTCTTTCCTTCTATCACCCTATACATGTTCTTATTTGATATAAATTGACTATTATCGTTTCTTTTCCCTACAGGTGAAACATATAGAGAAAGGAATCAACCCTCCATCCGTAAATGAGATTTACTTTTCGGGTGAAAATCTTTTAAAAGGTTTCAGGATTGGTATTGTGGCTGGTATGATAGCATTAACGGTAGGTGCATGTCAATCCATCAAATTCATATTGCATGTTTAATACATGTCAAATGGGCGGGTCAAAACAACTAATTTTTACGTTGTGTCAAATGGGGTTGGGTTGAACTGACCTGTTCACCCTTTTTGTTTGTTTGTAACCTTTTGTGGGCGCTTTGAACGACATTTGATCCATTTTCCTAGCTATAATCTTTACCTAAACTTTTGTAGGTTTTACCCACTATAACCCAAACTGAGCCTTTATTTTTTTTGAATGGTGCCTCCGATTTTGGAAAATTGTTTTTCCTTGCTAAAAACACACCATCTGACCACTTTTGCTTGATACATCAGGAGGCCGTTGCCATCGGAAGAACCTTTGCTTCAATGAAGGACTACCAAGTCGATGGAAACAAAGAAATGATAGCATTGGGAACCATGAACGTTGTAGGTTCAATGACATCATGCTATGTTGCAACAGGTAAAAAATTTCATCAAAATAAAAGCAAAAAACATTTTTTTTATCAAGATTATTCCTAAAGCTCTATGGCTAGTGATGAGTCTACTAGTTTAATCTTTTTCTTCTGTTATTTGTGTGCAGGTTCATTTTCGCGATCGGCTGTAAATTATATGGCAGGCTGCCAAACGGCAGTCTCTAATATAGTGATGTCGTTGGTTGTTTTCCTAACTTTAAAATTCTTGACACCTCTTTTCGAATACACCCCAAATGCAATCCTGTCTTCCATCATCATATCTGCTGTTATCGGTTTAATCGACTATGAAGCAGCAATTTTAATCTGGAAGATTGACAAGTTCGACTTTGTTGCTTGTATGGGAGCCTTCTTTGGGGTGGTTTTTGCATCAGTTGAGATCGGTCTTCTAATTGCTGTAAGAAATGGTCCATTTTTTACTTTTTGAAATGTTCACTCTTATAATGTCGGTCGAAACGGACCTGTTTGAGTTGGGATGACCTGCAAACACTCTTTGCTTGTGTTGTTTAGAATAAGATAATTAGACGGATTTTTCCGATATTTATTACACTTGGGACGACTTTTGACCCATTCCCATCATAGCTATTTTTTTAAATTTCACCCGTTTGAGAAAAAGTAAAACCCAAATCAACCCATTTACGCATTAATGGATTACAATTGCCACCTTTAATTTTGACCTTAATTTTTGCTGATCATTAGGTCTCGATATCTTTTGCTAAGATCCTTCTTCAAGTTACAAGACCACGAACTGCTATTTTGGGAAGAATCCCAATGACGAGTGTTTATAGGAACATCCAACAATATCCCGAAGCAACTAAAGTCCCCGGAGTTCTAATTGTGAGAGTCGATTCTGCTATATACTTCTCTAATTCTAACTACACTAAAGAAAGGTAGTACTTTTTCTACTTTTGACTTTTGGTTTTATAGTTCATCATTGCCATAATGAGTTTTCAATGTTTGGATAGACACAAACTTGCTCTGATTACTTGAACATTAGGGGTCAAATAATCAGTTTCGGACAATCATTTTAACAAAATTTGAGAATATTCTACTCTCATTTTATGAAACGTCTCTATTTACTGTTTCTTTCAATCTGTTTTTTTTTTTTTGGTCACCAAGAACAAAGTCATAAAGGGGACATAGTAAATACCATTGTGGTCATGATAGTCGGGCTATTATTCCATGAATAATCAAGATTTAACAGTATATCTTGTATGTCGAAACATTATCTTGCTAATTATTTGATTCTAATGATCTAATATCACATTCAAAATGCATATCCAAGCACCTAGCTAATGTCCTATAAGTTTTCTTTTGTCTATGTGGTTGATGCTTGGATTGCATAGATCTAAAAGGTGTACCTTTTTGCAGAATATTGAGATGGCTAACTGAGGAAGAAGACCGTCTAAGAGCAACATACCAACCAAGAGTTCAATTCTTGATCATTGAGATGTCACGTAAGGAATTTGTGTTTTCATTGCATCTCAAGCCATCAGTTGCCTTTTACATCATTAGAGTTTTCCTTACTATATCCATTTTCGTCTTTGTAGCTGTAACCGACATTGATACTAGTGGAATACATGCATTTGAAGAGTTGTATAGCAGTCTGGCTAAGAGAGATGTTCAAGTAAGTGATCGTCTTTCTATGCATGGTTGAACTACGGATGGCCTTTTGACCCAGTTTCTTATGACCGATTGATTTAACGTCATACGGTTAAAAGTTGGCTAAAATGGGAATAAGACAAATGGGTATAACGAGATGAAAGTTGCCTTATATTGATTTATTCATAGATTTAGATTATTTTCATAAGGATATTGTGTTTGTGCTAAGAATGATTGTTTCCTAACCCAACTTGCCACTTGAAACTGGCCGTGAAGTTTATACTACATATCAAGGAAATCTAACATACAAAATCTATGTTGGTTTTGCAGCTTGTTCTAGCAAACCCTGGTCAACTAGTGTTAGACAAGCTATATGCATCCGGTTTCCCTGATATGATTGGCGAAGACAAGATTTTCCTCACAGTAGCAGATGCTGTTCTTACTTGCTCGCCAAAGATTGTTCAAGAGGTATGATCCAAGTTCAGCAAACCAAGCCAGTGTAGAGTTATAGATCAAAACTCTAGGAATCGATATAAAACTATAGATACATATATGCATGATCATTACTTAAATGACAATAACATGATAAAAGCAAGAAGAATTTTGGAGCGTAAAACCGAAGAAAGCATGTGAGATATAATGTTTCTACTTATGGTAAGTTGACGGTTGATGTCAAACTTGTGCGTCGATCTGTAAATTGAAGAATGTAGGTCTTTGAGAAAGATCACAAGTTGTGAGTCTGTATACATCAAGAATTTACAATAAAGAAACATACTCAACCAGAATTATCACAACTTCAGACAACTAACTCTTCCTGACTTTTGTAACCTTTTCATATTGGCTTGATAAACATCCGTGGTAGCAATCACTATAAATCCTACGATAATGACCCAATGACCCGCCTAAACTCCATACTAGTTCGACCAACACCCTGAAACAATCTAGCATCCGTTTTCCGCAAAACATAATAGACAACTGCACCAAATACAATCCTCCTAATAACACTCTTAATATTTCTGTTACATGGGTGCTTAGCATTACAGTGGATAATTTGATTCCTTGTGTTGTTCCCTGATATCAGGGAACAAGAGTACAGCTGGTGTAGTGATATAAATTGATAATTATTTACTTCACAGAAATGAGAATATACATACATATATTATATATATATACACACGTACAATTATGTGATGGCCACCGCCAACTTGCGATCCCATGGGTCCACATGCGTAAAGGAGTACAAGACAGATATTACATGTATGTTATAACCTTAAATTCATTCCATACCTGGGAGGAGTACTAATAAGAACAAGTGATCATGTGAGTCGATGACTTCCTGCAAAGTGTACATACCATCGATATGCTTTCCAAGCTTCCGTTTTATCAGCTTATCTCGAGTCATGAGTCTTTTTTGAACTGCCATCCAAATACAATGTGAGAACCATATCAACTTATTCCATTCCACCTTGGTTCCAAAATCCATCCATATCCTACTAATACTGAATTTACCTTCCGTTGTATACCCACACTGTTACATCATCACTATTAGACAGAAAGTCTTGGGACAGAAATAGATTTTAACAATGGCCGGAATCTTTTCCATCCAACCATTTAACCATTTCCATTGACCATTGGACAGTGGCGGATCCAGGAAAATATAGCAGGGTATGCAAAATTTAATAATATTTTTGAAATTACGTTTTTTAGTCAAATAGGTATGTTATGTCTACTTAGGGTAT
>JAOXNX010000032.1:10106910-10117424 GCA_028566075.1 Solidago caesia
ATTTGCTAAAGTCTTTATCATGTTTAATTATTAAATGAATGTTTTCCAAAAACACTATTTCATTTAAAGTGTTGTAAAAATAGTTGTAAAACTATATTGTTTATAAATGTATTTTAAACGACAACGTTTTGTGTATTTCAGTATATCTTGTGTTGTGAATCAATGTACGTTATACCCCGTCTAGGGCGGGTGTGACAGGAGAGCCCTTAAAAAGAAAGAAATAACATGACGTGATGTAAAAATGACGATGAAGTGAGAATGATGGTATTGTCAGGAAACCATTCGTGCCATACCTACCAAAGGCTGTACCTAACCTTGAACAAAACCAACTAGACATACAAGAAGTTGGCACTGGCACATGAAAGATCAAGCACCAGATTTCCTGTCTCCTTCTTCCCCTATTTCTGTCAACAAATTTACTCTAAAACCACAAATTTGACCAAACCAAACATACAAACATACATACATACACACATACATACATACATACATACATACATACATAAAATCTCTCCCCACTCCTCATTTTAAGTTCCATCAACTTTCTTTGTTTTCCTTGCATCGAATTTATCTCCATATCATTCTTCTTATTTCCTCTAATTATATCAACATGTAATATCTCTTTTTCTTACCTACATTTACTTTTCTCTGCACTTTTATTATTATGTCAAGTTTTTATCTTTATATATATATATATATATATATATATATATTATATTATATATTATCAAATTAATTTAATTATTTGATTTAGTACTTGTAGTTTTGTGCCTTATAATCCAGTTTTTGTAATACCCAGTTGCTAGTATTGTAGAAATGTTGGATTTTTATTATTTTATTATTATATATTTATTGTGATTTAGAAATGTTAGTTTAGAATCAGATCTGCATATGTTGACTTTTTTTCTTTTTGTCAAACATATGAATTACTGGATACAAAATAGACATAAGTTTTGTTGCAAATCACCACCAAGGTGGACCAGTCACAAGAGTTCTAAGATTCGAACCTCCGTAGGTAAACGTCTTGGGGTGGCAGGGAAAGAGTTCGGAAACGGTCATGGGGTACCTTAGTTAGACTGCGTACATCTAAGTCAAAGACTCTCTCTCCCCGGTAATTTGACAGGGAAAACCTTCTTCGTTTGTAAAGTTTAATCTTGTTGGGAGATTTTTTTTAATCAAAAAAGATTAAACCCTTTGAAAGCTAAACTTCAGGAGTATATGTTTGACATTTTGAGTCAAAGTTTAGCTCCTCTTAGAAAGGAGGCTTATTTTTGGGTGTCTAGTAATTGGTGTAATTAAAATAGCTTAAGTTTAGAAGTACATACTTGACTTTCAAAGTCATTGTGCAGCTTGTCTTTAGAAAGGCGTCAAATAGTTTGCTGCCAGATAGTTGCGTTAATAAAACAATTCAAGGTCTTGAAGGCTTGAAGCATAATCTATATAATGTGGGTTAGTTTTGAAATGAGAAAAATAGTTTCTTTCTTCTTGCTTATTAGGTTCATTTACTATGAGGTTGAGTTGCTTCTTATGAGATGAGTTTTATCGACTTGAAATTTACGACAAAAATTTAATCATTTCGTGTTTTACTAGATGGAAAGATAGGCTACCTATCCCTTTGTCGCATTAAAGTTGCAAAATCTGACTTGGTTTATAGTTAAAGAGACACGCTTGATTATTTGTCAAATATCTAAAAATACATTTTAAGCGAAAACTAGAATCTTATGCAGTCAAATTAATAACATCAATGTATTTGTAATGAAGATAGCATACAAAAAGTAATGTTAACACTTGTCAAAAAAGGAAATGATGCAATATAGTGGAATATACTAAAATGGAATGTGTTGCAATGGTTAATCTTTGATTTATACTAGAATCTAATAGATGGTTGTTGATTTCCAGAATGTCTGCAACTACGTTTCACCAAGCCATTGGTAGTCTCCAGTCTCTTGGTTATGTCAGTAATTCTACATTTCACGAGGAATGTGGAAATCTTACTATGAGGTTGATCACAAGAGGTTCTAAGCTAGAGATCAGGCCATCGAAAAGAGAACGTTATTGCTCCAGAAACAGAAGTTGTGGGTCAATTCAAGCATCGTCGTCCTCTTATCAGACTTCAGAGAGCAATCCAATTTCAACAAGTGACACCAACAAGGACCCTTCAAAGAAATCAAGTATGATACTTTTCACATTAGATAAGAGTATAATGCATATTTATCCATGATGCTATGCAACTCATTACATTTTCATGTTTAGCAATTGTCTGTTCTTAAGCACTCGTCAAACAACCCTGAAGAACATTCTTTTTTCCCAAAGTAACGGGTTGTTTAGAAGTGCATTTTGAAAGTGACTATTATTTTTAATAATCATAATCAAATAGTCAATTGACAATTGTATTAAAACGGGCTTTAGAGAGTAGTGCTCGGATATACTTCTATTGTTTAGAGTTGTAATAGCGAGAGACGTCTTGTGAAATGGCATTAAAAGTCTCTCATATAAGGTTTATCAATATTGTTGCAGATGGTAAGACATTGCTTATTTTAAGCTAAATATTGGACCTTGAATAATCAAATTGTAATAGTTATATAATCAGTTTCTGAATGCAAATCTGAGCATCCCGTATAAGCTACGCATAGTTGGTAAGTTAACATATATGTCAACATTCAGCTCTCGTTTGGCAAGAGTGCCAGACCTTACATAATTATTCAAATCCGCGTTATTTTGACCTGCAATAATGAAAAAGGTTAGATCACAATAATCAGTTAAACACACATCCAAACACCTTCTGAATGTAAACAGTTGTCTATTGGCATAGAATTTGTTGAAAGTGTTATTAATAATCAATTACAAAGAATACCAATCAATAATAACAATAGGAAAATCTTGCTGACCAAAATCAATGGTATCAATATTTTGTTATGATTATCAAAGTGCAAGTAGAACAATTCTAGGTTGAAATTAGGAATGTTAATGAGACTAGATTTTATGGTACGTGAGCATGAAAATAAGCTCCTAACATATAGCTATCCGAGCTCGAGTTTATAGGGGCTCGACTCAACTTCTTATTGAGTGTCTTGAGCCTTGAGCGATACGTGCTGAAATCGAGCATGCTTGTATATTTGAAATGAGAATTGTTACCGAAGATACTTTGTCTATATTTTCGAGTTATTTGAGCCAGGCTCGAGCCTTTCTTGAATCTTCTCGATTGGAACTCAAGTACTCAACCGATCATAATGAAGGCTTGTCTAACTATCGAGTCAAGTTCGACAATCAGGATCAGCTATTTAGTTTGAACAGAATAGGCCGCAAGAGATAGTGTTTGGTGTGCTTCTGCCGCTCGAGGTTGTAATAATCAGATTATCAGTTGTTTGAGTTCTTGGCATATTCAATTATTTTGGAATGCAAAGGATAGTAGAAAAGTTTCTTCAACGAACGTGTAAACGATTTTAACATGCCAAATAGATTTTTCTTTTTTTCCCTGTAGAAAATCTCAAATGTGGTTCATATTTCAGGCGAAGCCGCGTTAATATTGATTAGGCATGGAGAGTCTCTTTGGAATGAGAAGAACTTGTTCACAGGGTGCGTTGATGTGCCTTTAACAAAAAAGGGTGTGGAGGAAGCCATTGAAGCTGGAAAGAGAATAAGCAACATACCCATTAACATGATATATACATCATCCTTGATTCGTGCGCAGATGACTGCTATGCTTGCTATGACTCAACATCGCCGGAAAAAGGTACTTTAATATCTCTTTGGTCACTATTATGGTGGCAAAGTGGCTGGGTCGGTTAATATGTCAAAACAAGTAATATTTTCATACCTGTAAAGATGGACGGGTAAGTTTGATGCCAAAAGTTATCATTTTAAAGATGATTAATTTCTTGAATGAGATGATTTATAAAGTTTACAATGCATTAAAGATACATTTTAGGCAACTTACCCGTTTCAGCTGTAATACCTATAGAGAGAAAAGATAACCCGGATTATAAAAGGGTCAAAATCTTCACCCGCTATTGGCAATCCATGCATAGTTTTGAATGATTATGGTTCTTGGTTGTTTGTAGGTACCTATTGTCATGCACAATGAAAATGAACAAGCACATGCTTGGAGTCAAATTTTCAGTGAAGAAACAAAAGAGCAGTGTATACCTGTTGTTACAGCTTGGCAACTAAATGAAAGAATGTAAATTTTATACATCCAAGCTGGTTATTCTAGTAATTTTTGTTCCTCTTTCAGCCTTCTACTTATCTTACAATTTAAATCCATTTATTTCGTTAGGTATGGGGAACTACAAGGCCTAAATAAGCAGGAAACTGCAGATAAATATGGAAAAGAACAAGTTCATGTGTGGCGACGTAGTTATGATATACCTCCACCAAATGGCGAGAGTTTGGAAATGTGTGCAGAAAGAGCAGTTGCATACTTCAAAGAAGAAGTAAGATTGTCATATTATTTCATATTTCTTCTATTTACCATGACCAGCAGACATTGATTCTAGCAATGGTGTACCAGGCTGCCCTTAAAATTATTGTACATTCCAATCTAACAAGATAAGTTTCAGATTGAGCCTCAACTCCGTGCTGGGAAAAATGTAATGATTGCTGCACACGGGAATTCCTTGAGATCCATCATCATGTATCTTGACAAACTCACTTCTCAAGAGGTGAGAGACCATAATTTCATTATATCATCGTTGTTATTGTTTTCTGTTAGTTTCCTGTATCGGTATTTTGAAAAGCTTATACTTCATATATCAGGTTATAAGCTTGGAACTATCAACGGGAATACCTATGCTTTACATTGCTAAAGAGGACAAATACATCAGAAGGGGAAGTCCAGCGGCCCCTACTGAGGCAGGTGTTTATGCTTACACTAAGGTCAGCATTAGTTCTTCTATCGTGGCATTGTTGAAGCTTTGAAAAGACATTTGACTGATAGTCAAAATCTTAGCATCATATATGCAAAACTTATTTACTGGTATTTCCCTAATGTGTCAGCATCTGAATTTATGTATGTTTTTGGTACTCGTTGCAGAATTTGGCTAAATACAGGCAGAAGTTAGATGAGATGCTTCATTGATGTCAAACAGTCATGCTTATGAATATCGAGACGTTTATTGCAGTTTTATTGGAGCGTGTTTACAACCCATTTTCTTCACGGGTCAGTAGTTATACATGTCGCTTTCGAGTATCTATAAGTAGCAAAGAGAATCTTATTAGATACAAACATTGTGAAACATATATGAACGTTTTCTAAGCAGTAGAAAAGCAAATTGTGTACTGCTTTTGATGTAGAAGATGTCGGTGTCTGTGTGATATTAGGGAATATGATATGATATTCAGGGTCAGGACTTTTTTTTTGTTGTTGCAATGATTCTATTGTAATATGTATGGTAGTTTATCTACAATTGAAATGTGCAAAAGACTCTTTATAGTTGACAAACTGTTTTTGATGAAAAGTGTGCTTTAAAGTCGACAAGCTTCAAGTCCTGTGTATATATTTAAAAGTGTTTTTTTGAAAAGTGCTTTATTATTTATTATTTTTTTTTTGTAAGGTATGGGTCAACGCTCCAGACATTTGCTGGAAATTGGGGGTAGACACTTAGTCTAGAGCCTCGGCACGCAACCCCCTCTCTTTGAGAAATACCTTGAGATGAGAAACCCAAGGATTGTGCCAGCCGAGGCTCGAACACACAACCTTGGGGAAAACTCACCCCCGGGGCCCACGAGTAGTGGAATTTAGAAACCCCATGGCCACTGAGCTATTTGCGTGGTTTGAAAAGTGCTTTATAGCCCTCTCAAGTTTCTACCTAGCCCTCTCAATGGTAGATAACTATAATTCTATAAAGACACTTTTAACAAGATTAAACAACCACCGGGTATGGGCCGGGTTTAGGTAATACCGGGTCCGGACCCGATTAAAAATCCTCATTCCAAACCCGGGCCCAGACCCGACGGGTCCCCGTTTACTTACTAAGTGTCGGATAACAGGTTTTTCCACGGGTAATCGGGGATCCGTTATTTTTATTTTTATTTTTTAAATCCGTTTATTTACTACAAATATTTATGTAATTATTCTTAAACTAACACGTGTTAACCCAATTAGCATTTCATACTTTTTAATACCCATTGTAAATAGAAATATTATTATCATATAATGTAATATATACGGGTCGGGTATATGGTTCGGAGAGGTTTCAGGTATATGGTTCCGGTTCGGGTATGCGGGTTTTCATATAAAACCGTCCCTGGACCCGAACCCGCAAAAGAAAAAAAAAACCATCCCTTACCCGGACCTGAAGCCGGCCCAAAAATGTCAGGTTTCAGATTTCCCCATCGGGTACGGGTTTTTTTGCCATTCCTATTTGGAAATGAGGCCTTATAGATGTCAATAAGTCATATGTTTAATTTTGCTTCTAAAAGATTGTTCAACTAAACCAACGCGAATAGCCACAAGAAAAGAGAGGCTTATTCCATACTAGAAACTAGGTGTACAAAACCGGGTTTTGACCCAAACCGGCGATATTTACTGTCCAATACGATGATTAGGTCTTTGTGTGTGAGAGCTAGGTAGAAACTATGAACTCCAGACAAGCTCCAAGTCCTGTCATAAACATGGCCCTTATAAAGTCGATACCATACATTCGATATTCCATCTAGAACGTGACAATGTGACATATACTCCAAGCTTACTCGCCTATTTGCCAAATGCAAACTATTAGCTTTATATGATGCAGCTTTTCATTACCGGCAGTGGGCGCATTTGACGTAATGTATAGGAGCTGGAATCTTAAGATTATCCTTTCCTTTCCTCCCATTTTGAGAGAGAAAATTCCATGAATGACAACATTATAACTAAATACAAAAACAAAATTATGATCCAAGAAAAAGATAAACTGAGATATTAGGAAAAAAAAAAAAAAAGGAATAAATAGACTTCATTGACATTGGGTTATAGCTAAAAACAAAACCTTAGATGTGAAAAACAGAGAATGAGCTACAAATGGCCATAATAACTAAGGGTCGATTCGAGCACCTCTTCCGCCACCATCAGATGCTGCGATCTTTTGAGCCTCAGCTAATACTTCTTCTTCATTAATCTCAGGTGATTTTGTTTTCTCATCAGAATCCGAGTCTGCATTCGTGTGGTTAGATTCTGAGACCGTGGAGGCCTGGCAGGATCCTGTGCTGGAGCTGCTTTCTCCTTCATGGAAAGCAAGTCTCTTTGCATCATCTGCTTTCATTCTCTCTGCATATATTTTAATGTCAAATTTTGCTATATTTTTCCCACCAAATGCAGACTCGAGTTTGTCTATGTAAAACAAACTTTCCATGAAGCTTTTTGTGTTTGGATCATCTGCATATACAAACTTCACTTTATTTGCGGTTTTGGGCTCCAGAAAAGGCTTCACAACCTACAATAACACAATCTTGAGGTCAAACTGCCTAAACTTAAATTCGTTGATTTATCAAATTTCAAGGCCCATTGGTATGGTCTTTGACCGTGGGGTATTCCATCAGGGTTCGAGTCCCACTTCTTACATTTGTAGGGGTGGATTATTGGGGGGCCATCTCAGGCATTCGTGTAATTTTGGAGTAGGAGTTGGATAGTTTGCCGTTCTAAAAAAAAATAAAACACTTGTTGACAACACGTTTTCAAACCCACATCACAATTAAAGTATGTACCTTCCAAAATGGTTCAAAGAATTTTGGTGGATTATAGAGAATAGCTAGGCCAAGCCTCTCGGGATAATGATCTTGCAATATATGAGCCGTTTCCTTTGTTGACTTGATGGATATATTGGACATACCAAAGCCATGAAAATCGATCAACCAAATCATTTGTTCTTGCTCTGGTGGCAGATTGAATATCGCGTTTTCCATGCAATATACCAAATACTTTATCTGAGCTCGCGTTGACTTTGAGTTCTGCAGGTGGATAAGATCGAGCGTAGCAAAACAAGTTAGAAAATGATATGTCTGACCTTAAAAGTTAAAAAGCAGGAAATGTGAAATGAAACCTGGCATCTGGGTCTCATAACAAGTATAGTTCTCCCTTGCTTGTCCAAAAAACTTGATCTGTAGATTTTTCCTGTTTCTGCCTCGGCCGCAACATGTTCCTACATTAAAAAATAACTAAATTTAAAATAGAATATCGGGTAACCACAACTTTGAGCCTTGGATTGACTCATACATGCAATGTTTAGCAGTTCCTGTTAAATGGATGCCAAAAGGAGATATATGTACGGGCGGATCAATATGGTCTGCTGAGTATGCACGTGCATATCCCGAAACAGATTTTTCCAAGTAAACTAAACACAAAACTAAAAGTTGTTAGTCTAGTGCCTCCGGTAAAATCTATTTTTGTTGCAATAGCGCATACCCTGGTCATTAGTCCATGACTAGATACACGGGTAAAGAGCTTAGAAATGAACACTAAGAAGATAATATTAGAACAAATCAAGCAGAAAGTGAACTAATAGTAAAGATTCAGTGACAGAGGAGTTTACCCAACGAATCTCTGAGGGTTTGTAATTCATTCTCCATATTAAGGATGTTTCAAGCATTTTTTCTGCCTTTTTAACGTTCCAATTCCGTGCCCTTAGATATCTCGAAATTGATTGATCGGAAGAAAGACTAGCATAGTCATGACCAAGTTGCTGTTTAATCTTGTTAATCTCATTGTTATTCTCAATCGCCTTGCGCAATTCATTAATCTAAGATAATGCATCATCATGTAAGAATTATGGGTATTATATCTAACTGTTATTTAACTAAGTATTTAACATGATGAAATCTGAAGTATTCGATACATACCAACTTTTGTTGATCTTGTGGGCTAATACATAGATTCGAGTTTGTTTTCCTTAGTTGCGGATTCATAACTCTTTTTGAGGACCTGCAAAGTTAAAAATATCTAAAATTTAGTAAACTATATACAATTTCACAAACAATATTGAAGGCAAACAGGCTGCAGTCCTCTTTTTGTTTTTTGACAAAGTCCATATCAAAAAAATATATATATATATTTGAAAGCAATAGTTTTGTCCTTATGAGTAAAACCAAATATTTCTCATCAAATGCCGACTACGAATTAAGAAACTAAACACACAAACGACACGGCAAACACAATTCATGGGAGAGTCGGTATGATTCATGTACAATCATCTACTAAACAGAAGTAAACATATATATATTACTCTCATTCAGATAACCAATTGCTAAGATATGACTCAAGAACCTCACTCTTGAGGTTCCAATGAAACTACAATCAGTAAAAGTGCAGAGTCTGCACAATTAAAGAACAATCAAGCATAAGTACAGTAAAGAAAACTTGTCGTTAATCGAATATTTAACTTCTTTCCCAGATAACCCGTACAATTATAATTAGCAACTAAACCCACATATCATTATCAAAAGTTAAATAGTGAAGTCAATGATCCAGCTCAACTCGTGAGATACCTGGGTTTTACCCATGAGGCAAGGGTTCGATCCTTGTTAATCCCATTTGATGGGAGCCTCTACTGTGGGGTTTTTTCATGGACGCCTTCTCAGCGAGGACGTAGCGGGCCCAGTTAAGACAACCAACTACCCTGTTCTGAGTGGGCCCTCACCTTTAAATGGTGTCGTGCTTTCTATTCGACAGATGCCGTTCAAAATATATATATATATATATATATATATTATTGAAAATCTGAGTGATTCAAGAACAAATATCACTGACTATAAAAGTCCAACAATTGTTTTTTCATAGAATTCATAATGCATCCTACACAAGTCTAATAATAAGTAATATATTAACACAAAAATGGATCAAACAATCATTTGATATCAAATAAATAACAAAGGATGCATGATGATGATCAGTCATATTTATCACTCACATGTCACTCTTGAGGAAACAAAAAAACATCATTTGAGAACAAAAATCTTACATGTTATCATAATTATACACCCTATATATATATAATATATATATATATTATATATATATATATATATATATATATATTTGTATATTCTATCTTAAATATGCAGCTCATCATCCAGCCAATATTTATCCCAAATATCTATTTGAATAATAAAAAATAATTATTGAAACTAATCTTGAATCTTAACCAATAATAAAATTTAATAATAAGTTAAAAAATAAACTGTCAATATCTATCTAAAATATCTATTCAAATAATAAAAAATAATTATCAAAACTCATCTTAAATATTAATTAATAATAAAATTTAATAATAAATTAGATGATAAACAAAAATAATTACCAAACTAATAGATGGTGGTTACAATATTTCATAATAACTAGACTGGTGCCCGCACGATGCGGCGGCAATGATCGTAGCGGTGGAGATGTGGTGGTGACGGTAACGGGTGGCGGCAGAAATGGGTGGTGATGGCGGTGCCGGCGACGGTGGTGTGATTATTGATGTGAATGTAATTGATATAAAAGGGGATAATGTATTTATTTTAGGAGTTGAATGATAGATGTTGTAAATTATTTCATTAAG
>JAOXNX010000032.1:10127025-10142267 GCA_028566075.1 Solidago caesia
CCCGAGAAAATACCCGGTCAACGTTGACCAAGAACCGGTTCGGAACCGGTTCCGGTTCCTCAAGAACCGGTTTTTTTTCGGTTGACCAAGAACCAGTTCCGGTTCCTGAGGAATCGGTTTTTGTGCACGGCTACTAACAGGGGCAGTCCTAGGGAGGGGCAAATTTGACCCCTTCCAGGGTCCATTTTTTAGGTAAATAAAAAATTTATTTATTACATTAGTCGTTATTTATATTAAAAAAAATTGTTTATATATTTGAATTCGTTAGGAGTTATGACCCATTTTTTCCGGCTCGTCCTGGACACTTAAATCCTCAGGACCGGCCTGTTGGCTAAATTGAATGTTGTGACCAACCTTTCTTGTTCGATGGTGGTAGATGCAATTAAAAGATATTTTTGTAAAATGGAGTTTGTTTAGTTAGATTTACACAACTCTAGTGATTCGTTTTGAATGAAATACGAATTTGTAGTATCCAACGTATGGGTGAACGCCAAGGACACATTTAGAAGGTAACTCGTTAGATTGTTATCATTTTGGTCAAATTATTATTATTTAAATGTAATTCTTCCTTTGTAAACAGTTTGTGAATCACAAATGCTCGGTATAAATGAACATAACGTTTGTAAACAATTTGTGAAATGGTTCGACGAAAAGTTCGTTTATTTTTGTTTATTTAATAAACGAACGAAGATGAACATATGTCTTGTTCATTGATTTATATTTGTGAACATTCGTTAAGTTGTTTTGTAACGTTCGTTTATATGTTTGTTGGTTTATATATATATATCCTAGTACGGTGTATATACATACATCTATATCAACTATTATGATAAAGTTGTAAAACTTAACGAATAACATAAATGAAAAGGAACTCTCTATATATATTTTAAACATTCTATGTTTGTGTTTTTATGTTCATCTATCTTTTTAAAAAGACAAAATGAAAGATTGAAAGATATTAATATTAATTTCTTACTAAACAACTATCCATTCGTATAATTTTCGTGTTCAATCTATTTGTTCGTTTAAACTTAAACGAACAAATTAACACGAACACAAAATTTTGTATGTATAACTGTTCGTGTTCTTGTTTATTCTTTTGTTTGGCTAAACTTAAACGAATGCAATTCCTAGTCGTTCAAGATCGTAAAAACAAGCCATATACCATACAATTTTTTAAAATGATTTGACATTGTTAATGCACAATGTTAACATGAACATACAACTCTTTTTTTTTTATCTTCTTGATTTAAAAAACGAGACAATGCTAATTTAGAATTGTTGAAAAGACACTTCAATTTTCTTTATCTTCCACAAACTCTCACATCTATTTAACAAAAGAAGAGAAAAAAACTTAAGTAAGATCAAATATATTATATTTTTACTCTCTTGTAAAAAAGTTATTAAATTAGTTAAATTTTAGATATGTGTTATACTCCTATTCTCTACAGCTTATATATTAATTAATACTTATTTTATTTAGTCAAACTTTCAATTATGTAATTAACTAGTATATTATAACTTATATTTTTTGAAATTTAATAATGAAAATACAAACATGTCTTACGAAAAACAAATAAACTTTTTCATAATATAAAATACACATAAAATAATTTTTTCATTGGAAATATATATTTTTTTTTGCTTTTCCAAAAAGAATAATAAAACAAATTATATTATCATCTTAAGTATTAATACACATGCAATAACCACCGTAAAAGGTCGTTGCAACCTAATAAAAATACTTACTCTCGTCGAATTACGCAGACACTATAGTCAACTTACTTATATCTTTGTCCTAACATAATAAACTTTCTAAAATATCATTATAAAGTAGAAACTTTCAAGTATGTTTCAATATAAGTAACATGATAACAAGTTGTATGCACAACCTGTGAAAATTTTGCATTGAAAGACAAATTTGGATTACTGACGGATCACTAGCCCACCCGATCATCTCCACACCAACAGGATGAAGTCATGAAACCCACCCACCACAGGTGAGAGAAAATCTCTTTGCCCAACATGGAAAACCCAATAATTTGTTCCATGAAGGACTTGAACCCATGACCTCTTCATTATTGAGGTCATTTGTCTCACCTCAACCACTTGAATAGGGGGTCATTGGCCTAATAGATGAATTTGATTTATAGATATTGTGTTTCAAAATATCTATATCTATACTATGCTACCTTATAAAACATTTGAATTTTGTCTTAAAATTTAATAATATTTATTGACAAATAGTATGTGGTGTTAAGCTTCTCTTATTCGATGTAGGGTGGAATTAAAGTCTTGTGATTCTCATTTGTAATGAAAAATGACTTTGTCCCACATTGTCTCTTTTTGAAATATGAAGTAGAGATGAGACCTTATAAATTTAGAAGAGATGTGGTACTGTTAGTGTATCATAATCGTTCCACTTGATAAGAAAGTATATCATTTCCACTAAAACATTTGACATATCATTGTAATAATCGAAAATCACAAAAAATTGAGAAATCATCATACAAAATCAAAAACTCGATAAAATTTAAAAATTATTTCATTTACGCCGTATTGCGCGGATACTAGGCTAGTATAATAGATAGTAAACTTTGAAGTTTGTTATATTGGTATCATACAAAGTACACCTTGTATATTAGAGAGAGAGAGAATAAAAAAACGAATGCATTAGTTATTTAAAGGACTATACAAAGTATTACTATTATCATTCAACACAAGAAAACATGATTTAATATAAAGGTGACCGAACGTATGATCTAAGATGATAGATGCATACACCTAACTTTATATATCAAGTGCATTTAAATTGTCTATTTCCGTTTTGTTAGTTGATTGCTCGTGTTTCATTAATGAGGAAAATGACATTCACTACTATGAACGATTAGAAGCAGAGAAGAAGAAGAATTTGGTGTACCAATCACAAAACAAAAAGGCCTTTCTCAAGTTAAAAATTGTATTTTATAAACTTGCTTTGTGTTTTAATGTTCCTTTCGAATCGTTAAAAGCTTGATTCGAGTCGAGCTTACACAAGTTCAAGCCTAACTTAGAGCTTATTTAGTAAATCGAGCTTCAGATACTAAACTTATCCAAAAAAAATTGAGCCTAATTTAGAGCTTATTTAGTTCAAGCCTAATTGAGCCTAAACGAGCCTTTATTTACTTGTATACAAAATAATATAGTATAATATATAGTTAAATATTAGATAATATCATTTCATGTGTGATATAACTTAAAATTTAATATTTCTACATGCTTTTATAATTGAAATTATCCAAAAACAATTATATATATAAACTATAAAGTAAATAATAAATAAATAAAATCAATTATATATAAACTAAATGATTAAAAAATTAAGTAATTTATTGAACATGTTGAACTCAAATCGAGCTCGAACTTATAAGAATCCACATGAGCCGAGTTAGGTCTTTATATATAACACTCCAAACGAGCCAAACTCAAACTCTCTAAAACTAAACGAGCCGGGCTCAAGCTTGGCTAGCTCCTTTACAGCCAACCATAATTAAAATTTGAGAAATCCACATTTTAAAGATTTAGCACAACAAAACAAAAGATGCTTTTCAAAATCTTATGGGGCGTTTAGTTGTAGAAAACACCCTTTGTATTTTAACAAAACATGGATAAAAGAAAACGCGATCAAATCATAGTGTTCCAAAAAAATTTCCAAGAAAACAGAAAACAATGTTTTCCACTTTTCAATGAAAAATTAGAAAACACTTTTTTATTATTTTCTATTTTTCATTTTTCAAATTTTAGAAACCTTAAATTATATTAACTCTCCCTTTACACCCCCGCCCCTGCCCTTGTCACCCCACGCCCCAACCCCCACTCCATCAAGTATGGAAAATAAAAATAACATTTTTTAATTTTAAACGCATTTTAAAAATTTTCATTTATTTTCTAAAGATAGAAAACAACTTCCATATTTTGAAAAATTAAAAATGAAAAACTAAAAAACATTTTCTACAACTAAACACCCTGATTGAATATTAGTTTAAAATGGTGGTTGTAATATGAAGTCATTACTAGAAGAGTCCAGTGTTCGGTAAAAGCATAACGTAAGAGATTGAATCAGTATGTTGACAAGCAAGATTCGCTTTGTTCCCTTTAAAACTTTCATGTAACAAAATGTCCAAAAGGCATAGATACAAAAGATATTATAAATTAATAAATAAATATTATTGTTGAAGTAAAAGTATGTACAACACAAAGACTAATATCACCCCCAAAGTTTACAAATTACCAAGTTCTTTCCCTTAATCATCAACACCACCATTTCTATACATCAAAATAAAAATAAAAAAAAATCATGACACCGTATACCATGATTGTTCAGGTCTTCAACATAAAACTGTATGAATCCATTCCCATAACAAATCCTAGCTTTTGTATAATCGTATCTTTTTTATCCCCATTTCAACAGCAATAAGTTGATTTTCATCAAAAGAATGCAAAACCCGAGGGCCCATAAATTTTTCAAGAGCCAATCATCAAGAATTTGTCGTCCTACATGATCATGCAATTTATGACATGGAATAAAGACAGACTGCTCACCTGCATACACTGGTGGAGAATAAGGGTCGATTTTGCATGGCCCAGATGCACCTTTTGGTGATCAAACAGTTAGTTTAGAGCCACTCATCCACATTTGAAACCGTTTCTTCATCATGGATAATCATCCACATTTGAAACCGTCCCTTCATCATGAATAGGGAATTCTGGCACATTCAAGAACTTTTAAGCAGCTCCATTATTTTGGGTCATGCCCAGGGTCCGCTTTAGGTCAATTTTCATGAACCCACAATAAAAATCTTGACATCCAATAAACTTAGATCATGGGTCTCGTTTACCTGCAACCGGGGTTGAATTTGGTCTCTTTTGAATACCATGTTGCCATGCCTCTCTTGAACGGTCACCTGACTGATCAAAATCATCAAGGGAGCTCTCCATCGGTGCCTTAAAAGGGCGGTAATTACCATTCCTTGGAACAAATGATGAGCTTGTTTTCTCATCATCTTCTGATGGTGTGCCTGGCCTAGAATCCATGTGGTCATATGATCTGTGTCTTGAACCAGGTCTCTTCAAACCCCTCATGTTAGAAAACCTAGACTGTGGTGGACCGTATGCTAAAGGTGGCACCTTTGGTCCCATAAAATCTTTAGGAATCAAGTCCATGTCCATATAACATTCCCTGGTCTTCGCATCAGCAATTAGTGCAGCCCAATCATCCGACTGAATCAGAGTACTTGCATTCCCCATAACCTATTGAAAATATTGAATAGAAAACATAAAAAACTATTGACAATTCACCCAGGGTTATGTTTAATCTTTAACGGATGAAATAGGGAAAATATATAATAAGAAAAAAGGAAAGGTCAAGTGAGTCGAAAGTCAACTAAAGCATGTCTTAAATGCCGAAAGCCTCTTATATCATTCTACTCCAGAAAATTGATTAGTACTGATATAATATTGTAAAGCTAAAAGGCTTGAAGACAAAAAGTGTTTTGGGTTTGAACAACCCGAACTGTTCTGTCTAGAACCATTAAAAAATTACCCATATTGACCAGTTACCCAACCCGCTGACCAACCCGCTGTGGCAAATTGGAAAGGAAATATAAGGGGAATATCAATACCCAAAGTGCCCTTTTCGCACGTGTAAGAGCAACATTCATTCGACGAATATCAGCAACAAAACCCACACCATGATTTGAAGCACGCACACATGACATAATAATGACATCACGTTCTTGCCCTTGGAAAGCATCAACAGTATTAATATAAAGATCCTTTCCTTCTTCAGATTTCAAAACTTCATCAAACTCCCGCTGAATACATTTCAATTGCAGCTTATAAGGGGTAATTATGCCCACTGACACTTTAGCTATGCCTAAAGACTTTGCACTTTTTTGAAGATGTTGATATAACCGAAGACAAAACTGTGCTTCGTGTATGTTCTGATAGGAAACCGACCCCCCACGATGCGACTCACGACCATGTGTAATATCATAAAAAATATAAGGCTTTAACATTGGATCCTTATAATATAACTCATCAGGTAAATTAGCAATACTTTCACTATCAGTAAGGCGACCTTGGTAAAAGTATCGGGATGGAAATTCTCTAATTTGAGGGTGCATTCGGTATTGAACGGAAAGCAACATTGTAGGACAACCTGCTTGCTGAAATCTCTCAAAAAGACTTCTACTGTATAGCAAAGTTCCAGCGGCTTTACTTATAACGGTTGCAGGAAGTTGTTGTGGGTCCCCCACAAGAACACATCGGGCTGCACCAAGAGCAAGAGGAGGCAGCACTCCTACTTCACTGGCTTGAGCAGCTTCATCAATGACCACCATGTCAAACCCGTGGGTTAGCCGCGAGAAAAGCTTCCGGCCACTACTTGAAACCGTAGTGAATACGACCTCGGCTTCATTAGCAAAACTTGCTTCCAGACTAGCACGGGCTTCCTCTAAATTGAAGTTCCCTCCACTACGAAACCGTCCTTCTAATATAAAAAGACGAGACATTTCAACTAGAACTTTATCCCGGTTCTCGACCACAGCCGCAAGATTTTGTAACAACGAGTCTCGGCTCTGGTCACGGGCCAAAAGAACATCCGGGTCCACACCGACTGAACCTTGGGACCGTCCCGTGAAAGCTGCAACACTAAGTTCTCTTTGAAGGGAAGCTATTTGTTGAGACAATTGAGCTTCACGGCCTCTTAACTGGTGCATCCACCCGTAAACTTCATCTCGACTCTTCACCAAAAGTTGCTCAGTTCTGCGCTCAACCGACACCGCCTGAGCGGCCCGTGTTTGTGAATCAACTCCAACTCTAGCCACATCAGGCCGGTAAACTTTCATCTCACCATCAATGAAGCCACGATCAAGAACACGTGTAAGCAGCTCATCGGTTGCAGCATTTGAAGGTGCACAAACTAACATTCTTGGTTTTGGGCAGAGTTTATGAAGGGTACGAAATAGATTCTGATCCATGCTTTGGAGAACTTCATCAATAGACCCATTTGGGACATTATCAGAAGATATACTCTCAGTTGCTTGCTTGTAACTTTCGGGTGCTAGTTTTTTAAGCAAGGCAGTATAATAATGCTGATATTGGACAAGATGTATAACATTCAGCATTCCCCACACTGTATGAGTCTTTCCGGTTCCAGGTGGACCTTGGACCAGAGTAAAGGGCCATGGTTCTTGCCTCTTGGTTGACCCATTTGTCGTACCAGCTGCAGTATGGGTTGCAGCCCAGTGAATTGCTGACAATTGTGGACCATTGAAGGTCCGGTGTAAATGTTCAACAAAGCTCGTTGTAAAACAATCGGGCATTGCAGGTGCCTGTTCTTCATACTTGGGGAATAGCTCTGGGCTCGGTTGAAGAATTGCGGTTTGCATCTATAGAGTAAAATCTATCATAAATTTTTGTTTTAGGAGATATTACTTTATAATTTACATTTGAAAACTTCAACTAATGGGACCCACCTGGGAATTGAGTCTGCGAAATGCATGCAACGCAACATATTCTCTTTGAGTTGTAGCAAGAGCACCAAGAACAGTTAAAAACCATATTCCTTTCGGGTGTAATTTTCTTAAAATATGATCATCATCGACCATGCTGTAAAGTAACCATAAGCAGTTCTTGATCAGCAAACAAACAATCAAAAAGAAAAAAGAGCAAGATCCACAAAAATTAGATGAATCAACAAACCTGTTTGAATCATATGAATCCCCAACATAAAAGTGAAGAATCGCCCCGGTAGGATCACGAGTATCTATTGGTATGTGTCGCCTCACGGTGCCTGCCACCCGTCCACTAACCTCAGTTTCCTCCCCAGTAGTTGAGCTGCTGTTTCTCTTCGATATGACTGCTTAATGGAAATAGTCATATAAATCTTTTAAATTATGACACAGAGACACTAAAAGACCAACCAAAAGTATGCCTAATCCATTAAACACTGAACACATGATTCAAGCAATTTTCTCCTTATATTTCTCTTGATTTTGCCAGGCATACCAGTTAGGCCTATCACTCATTTGTCATTATTTTAAAATGTTAGATCTTGAGAGATTAAATTAGTATTTTCAATATAGCTTCATTTAAGTGTATCGGCAAAGATTTATTTAACTTTAAACAAACCTGTTCCAGGTCTAGGGGTGGAGAGAACTGCCACATCGCCCTCCTTAAAGTTCCATCTGCATTCATTTGCAGGTAGAAGTATTACATCATACCAACCTGTGAACACACAAGAAAATAATACTTAAATAGTAATAGACATGGTATAGACAAATGAGTAAATGATATCTACACTAACATTACTCGATGTTTATAATATAAATATTTATTATAAATTACAAAGAAGATGAGAATTCATACCTCTTTCGCGTCTCTCAACACTTTTGATACGAACCATTGCATGCAAATCTCTAGACGGTGTTTCAGTTAATTCCTCCCATGTACTGTATAACTGTGCCCGACATTCCTCAAAAAGCAAGGGCTCAAATACTTTGACATATTCTTCTACTGATTCAAAGCTTCCAGGAACACACTGAAGCTCAGCCTCCTCTGAATGTCCAAAAATTGTAGTTTTATTACATGAGATATATAAAAATTATAAATATACAATTTAAACATGAACTTCAATCTACACTCTAATTGAGATAGTTGGGCCAAGAAAAAATTCATTAACAGATAAACGGAAATTTAAATCCTAAATAAGAATCCATCGCCACATTTACTAGCAAGTGAAATTTACACAAACCATGAATAGTGAATCATATTGTGAGATTCTAAAAAAATTGCAAGAGACGACTATCAATATTCCAATGCCTTTATTGACCGTACAAATAGAGTTTCTTAAATATAATGTTCACGTTATCAAACATCAGAAAGCTAAGAGCGGCATTAACTACTGTTCTCAATTTTCAGACTTGCATATGAAATTTTTGTTATTTTTTCCTTTAGTGGTAGAGGGTTGTTGGTCCTTTTCAAATTTAAAAGCACTTGTTATCATAGTTGAAATTACTTATCCTTCCGCATCAAGTTTAACATGATCGCAAACAAAGTGTCTTTAACACGTAGATAGACATCAGGCTCTATTATTACATGTACAAACGAAAGGAATATCAGACGCTATACTGCCAGGCCATACCCTGCTATCGCTTCAGAAGATTGCCATTAAGTGACCAGTAAAAAATAACTCTTAACACAAAATAAGAAGGTAAAGTACCACTTTGGCCAGTGTGTACTTGTGGGTTTTCCCTCTAATTCTAACACCAACTAATGCAGCAGCTTCATCTTCATAAGGTTTTTACTGGTTGACTGCCATGTTCAGACTCCAATCAAGATGCTGACACACAGCTAATTCCGAACCATTTTCTTTCTAACATGTATACAGAACAAAAGGTGAATTTAAACAGCGACTCTGTACACTCTGTGTATAATGATATCACATGCCAAATAGCAGAGTTGTAGATACAATTTATATCCTTGCCATATATAGAAAAACACAACCCAAAACAAAGATCTAGGTAGACAAATGAGGTTATGATAGAAGATAGAAGAACATAAGTCTGATTCTAGGGTTCCATAGTTTCCAGATCATGGTGAATTTGCCATGTGACCGATCTGAGCACCGCCAACAGGCAACCACCATAATTCCGGAGACAAAATAGCCCATCTCCATCAGTCCCTGGCGGCCTCTATTTTCCGATATCTATCCAAGATCCACCTTAAATCTGTCATCTGTCTGTAAATAAAGAAAAACGAAATTCGGGAAAGGGAAGACAATGAATCGTAACTGTCGGGCCTAGATTTCCCTAAATCACTTGTCAGTATTTCAATCTTTTACTTGTGAGAGCATTAAGTCTGCCCCATAATCATTTCAACATCTGCTTTTTAATGAAGTACACTCTGCGACAGTCAAACATGAAGCAGGGACTACAAATCAGCTCATTTCAAAGGAGCAACTTTGATATTTAGGTCTTGAAAGCATGCCTTTGATCGAATGAAATACCAACTGAGAAAGTAACTTGAAAAGTGTTGTGAACCATGCTCTCCTTTGCCAGCTCCATTAAAGTTCAGCGGGGAGAAAATAGGTATCAATAGACCAAAAGTACAACATTATTATTATTAAAAAATGATCTTCTATCACAAGTCGAGTAAACATGGATAAATCTATTACCTCTATTCATTTAAAATATATATGTTATACTAATGGATCAGATATTTGTTACATCAAAAATCATATTTCCACCGGATTCTAGATTCATTAAACATAAGCAGGACCACTGGGCTAAAACTAAATGTAACATTGCAAGTTCAATTCCGCCCTCTTAAAAATCAACAATCAATGACGGGTGCATAAAACAAAAGGCAGTATCAGTAATAGAGGTAGGTCAACCTATTTGCTTATAAATGAGTCAAATTAGGTTGTGTTTTATTTCTGACAGTTCAAATCAAAACAATTTAGCTAAATGGGTCAAATGACCGGAACAGGTTATAGTCACCAACAATCTATTTTTAAAACATACAACCTGCTAAATCATATTAATCTAAGATTGGAATTATTATAATAATACTTTCATGCAGCCATAATTAAAGCAGTAATTGTATGGAAGGAGTTTTTAAATTAATAAAAAAGGGTGTTAAGAACCCCAGCCCAAACCTGCCAGTTCCGACCTGCTCAAAAAATGTGCCCATGTCAATCAAAATGTGTTTTGACCAGTTAAAGAACCTTCCCAAATCATCTTGCCATCTCTAGTATTGCAATAACAAAAAACAAAAGAAAAGAGCATGCAAAGATAAATTTCACAAAAAAGGCATAGTCAAAACTGAATATAGAGTCATTTATAGAATTTTGCAGACCTGGATGCTGCCAGAACTTCTCATTTGTCACCTCACGAATAAGCCGTTCGACCGACGTATCCTGATACTGATTCGTGACGGTCAATGGCTTCTTGGAAGGAAGTTTTTTAACTCCTGCTTTCGGGTCAACAGAAGTCTGACTAACTAATTGAGCAGTCTTTCTGCCCGAAACTTGAGCATTCTTAGTCAGCTTCAATACACTCTGCCTCTGATTAGGAGCCAACTTATCCTCTGCACTAAGTTCCATACTACTAATTGACCTTTTCGGACGAACTAAAATTCCAGAATTCATGTCACCATTGTTACATTCAGACTTAACATCACTGGACTCCACAGCACTGCCATTTTCGTCTTTTGTTATTGGTGTCTGAATCTGTTTATCTTTCACAATACGGGTTGTGACAGGTGGTGGAAAATTCTGCCTTCTAGGAGTCGAGGTTTTAATGGTTCCTGCTTGTTTGACATCTTCCAAATTAAGAAACATGGTTTGCCTGCTACGTTTTTTCCCCAACATTGCTTCCTTTTGATGGTCAATTTTAGGACGTTTTGCAGCGTTATTTGCAATCTTCAAAGCATGAATTGCTTCAACCCCTTTGACATCCTTTTGTTTTGGTGCCACCAGAGAATCTTCTTGACTATCACTACTTTTCCTATCAATTGAATCACCATCAAGTCCTGAAGCTCCATGGTTACTATATTCATCCTTCACATCAACAATTGAAGAAGTATTAGCCACCAAATCAGAATCCCTTTGATCTATTAGAGCCGCCATTGGTTTCACCTCTGACTTATCATCATGGGAAGGAGTCGACTTTTCGGGTGGACTACTGCCCTCGGCATCAGACCACTCACCTTCTTCTTTTTCAACAACTGAACCGACATCAATAGACCTCTTTCGTTCTTCAATGTCAGCCGCCTCTACTACATTTCCAGATATGTGTACTGCATTTTCAGACACTTGCACTACATTGTCAGACACGTGTACTGCATTTTCAGATGCTTGCACTACATTGTCAGACGTGTGTACTACATTTTCAGACGCTTGTACTACATTCTCAGACGCTAATACCACTTTGGGTCTAACAAAAGGCTGAAACCCCGAAACAGAAGATGCATGAGAAAATGCATTGTTGTTTATTATTCTACGGGGACTATTAGTTGTTTTAATAAATAAATCCGAAGTATGTGTAGTTGACGGAATTGCCCTTTGGGGTTGGAAGAAGAAGACACCGTCAGTCTCTTCATCATCCTCGGTAGCCGGTTCATTAAGATCAAACAACGGCTTGCCTTTAGAACTCATTACTCATATACATAAATAATAAATATAAGCCTATATCTCTAAGAAACTCCACCTCTCACTTCTTTTACCAAAAAACGATACACATCACATCCCCAATATCACATTAGAATTTAACAAATTTACCTCAGACCTTGGAAGCTTTTAAATAATTGCCAACGCAATTATGTCCTGCAAATAAATCCAAGACACAAAAACATAATCAATACACAAACTTTACATAAAGACTCATAAATAATCATATACATCATGTAATCCTATTACACTCTTTTCAGACAAACACAATACAATTAAACGACACTCAATGTGAATACACTAACTTTACGCAAAGACTCATAAATAATCGTATACATCATGTAATCCTATTACACTCTTCTGAGACAAACACAATCCAATTAAACGACACTCAATGTGAATATACTAACTTTACGCAAAGACTCATAAATAATCGTATACATCATGTAATCCTATTACACTCTTTTCAGACAAACACAATACAATTAAACAACACTCAATGTGAATACACTAACTTTACGCAAAGACTCATAAATAATCGTATACATCATGTAATCCTATTAAACTCTTCTGAGACAAACACAATCCAATTAAACGACACTCGGAATGCGAATATATAATACATAAGAATACAAAAAACACACAATCCACTCACATCAGCATTCATAATACATTCATTAGACCATATATATAAATTCATAAAATTAACAATCGAAACAAATACTAAAAATTTGCTAAAAATAGGAAGTCTAACAGAAAGATGCTATCTTTAAGATCTAACAATCACATTGATTCATCTAGGGCATACATCACACACACACACACACACGTATATGTATATGTATGTATATATATATATATACGTATATGTATATATATATATATATATATATATATATATAATTTAAAAGGATATGATCCTAGTAAACATACATGTACGGATGAAATCAAATAATTTAGATCTCTACTGTGAAATAAAAGGGAGATAATTATCATCAATTAATTAATATAACATAATTCATTCAAATTAAATTATTTTATTTTATTTTAATTTAATTAACTGAATTGATGTGTATATATAAACGTCTATATGTATCTATACGTATCTATATCTATATGTATCTATATGTATGTATGTGTGTTAATTAATGAATAATTAATTAATTAGGGTTACAAAGGACGCACCTTTTGATTTGATTGTGTGTGTGAAAGAGTGTGTGTGTGTGTGTTGGGCTGATTCAAATCCAAAAAGTGGAGAAGGACAGATGGGAGAGAAATAAAGAGAGAGAGAAAGAGATGATTCACACAAAGAATGAATTGTGTGTGTGTGTGTGTGTGAATTGAAAAGAAAGGGGGTGAGTGAGGGATGTATATATAGGGGAAGGGTGTGGGGTGGGTGGGCAAGAACTGGCAGATAGATACAGATACAGGGTTTGGGTCGGGTTAGGTTTGGTTTGGAATCTTGGGTCGGGTTGGGTTAGGTTTGGTTTGGAATCTTGGGTCGGGTTTAGTTTGGTTTGAATTGGAATCTTTTTGATCCGAACCATAAGAGTGTGTGTGTGTGATCTTTCTTTGTGTTGAAAGCTGCTGCTTCTTCTTTGAGCACGTGTGAAAGGAAATTTATTAGTACAAGAATTGTCTATTTTGGTATTGTTTAAGTTGTACATTTAGCCTTTAGTTTTTTCTTTTTTTGCTACTTTTGGTTAGAAATTGGAATACTTTGTCAGAATCCGAACTTAACATGCATCACATCAATAATATGTTTGATGATGTACAGTTAAAAATAATGATGTATGGATCAACTTCCATACATTTTAAGCTGTTGTACTAATTAATATTTTAAAATACCTTTTGGGGTTGTTTTTTCAATATATAAAAACAAGTTTATATCTCTATTCCCTATTAAAGCATTTGGAAATTGGAACACCCCCCACAACATTTATCCCTTAATATCAATTATCTTTACATCAATAACATATACTACTTGTCGTCGTCGTCGCCGCCGCCGCCACCACCAGTCACAGCCACCACCACACCGTTGTCGTATGGCGTGGACATCCATCTATTCTTTATATATATATATAGTGAAGTGATCAAATGAGAACCAAAAACAAGGGTGAAAACTGTGAGAACCACTAAAAAATCATCTTTTTTTTAAAACACACATTTATTTATATTTTCACTTTTATTTCTTCTCCAAACTTTTCATCATCTTTCTCTCTCACTTCGAGACTCACAAAATCCGATCACCACCATCTTTAAGGGCGAAGCCCGTGCAGCTAAGGATTACGCCCATACCATATCCAACCACCACCATCTCTTGGATCGCCGCCCATCAAATACAAACCATTCTCAAATGCGTTCAGCCTCCAACCCCTTTATAAATTCCTTGAGGTCTACGACTGATAAGGGCGAAACCCTCCTGAACGGACTACACCCGTTCGACTAAGGGCTACGTTCGTACCGTCTCCATCCGTTTTCAACACATAACCCATAGAAATTTTATTTATTTATTTATTTATTTTTTTTTGGAATGTGTTTCTATTAAAAAATCAAAAAATTTAAAAAAAATACAAAAATTAAAAATAAAATAAAATAAAATAAAAATCATACCAAAAAGAGGAAAGAGTGAGAAGAACTAGTGGACAATTCTCATCCTTGTTTTGGTTCTCACGTTAACCCTACCTTATATATATATATATATATATATATATATAGAGGAAGGTTACTGTGCGACGCCACTTAAAGTGCGAAGTGTACGAAAGTTTTTTTTTATTACAACAGCTCACCACCACCACCACCAGCCTTCTTCCCCACTAACCCCCACCACCACCATCGCCGTAAACTGTGATACGGTACGGGCGTAGCCCTTAATCGAACGGCTACGCCATTTAAGGGGGATTCGCCCTTACTGGTCGTAGACCTTAAGGCATTTATAAAGGGGTTGGAAGTCAGACGCAACTGGGAATGGTCTGGATTTGATGGGCGGCGACCCTGATCGTGTGGTGGTTTGATACGGTACGGGCGCTGC
>JAOXNX010000032.1:10146128-10156377 GCA_028566075.1 Solidago caesia
GCATATTTGGGGTGGCCACAGGTATTTAATTTCCACCTATGGTGGGCCTGGGTGAGTTTTCCCCTCCAGATCTCTGGATGATAATGGTTTCTCATCGAGGGGTTTAAATTGGGGGCGAGGGGACTCTCTAGCGCGGGCCCGGTTAAGACAACATATGCTAGACCTCCTGATATTCGCGAGAATTCCACACCTTTCAAAAAAAAAAATATATATAGTTAAGGTTGCATCAAAGGAAGCATGTTGGAACCTACCCTGCATGAAAAAGCGTTTGACGAAAATATATTTAAAAAGGTCAAGACATAAAAGTTATTGTTGAAAAGGAGGATGTATATTAGTGGGTTGAAATTTCTGACAATGAGATGAAAATGATGCAAGACATTTCTACATCTCAAATTGATTTTACATTTTTTTTTTATAAAAAGAGTTAGAATTTGTTAATCATCATTTTTGGAGTTATAATTTACTCGTAATGAAATCAAAAAATAAAATAAAGTAACGAACCACTACAATAAAGGTGTCATTTGTTCATATCATGTTTTCACATTTTCCAAAAATGTGTAATGATTTTATAAAATTGTTTAGCTTAAAAGTGTGTATAATATCTTTACATTTATAAAGGTGAAAAAATCTCAAGTTGTTCCAACATGAAGGGATCCTAATCCATTAATATTTACACTTTTAGGTATAGATAAGTGTAATGTTTGTTAACGCTTACAAGTGTTAAAATTGTTATTATTTATTAAATTTTATCACACTTGTCAATGTTCAACTTTTGTTTACAATTTTAGGGCGTAAATAAATTGACAAATTATTTTACCTTCTTTGACAAGCATAAAATATTGTGAATAAAAAGTACTCTTTTTATTGTAGTGAACCATCATTAACAATTTAACATGCAATATTATGATGATTTGTTTCTAAAAACATTTTCAGACATTATATAACAAATTTGGTACATTTAATCACATGGCAAAACTTTCTGGTTTCTACAGTGCGAATAGTAAAATAAATAAATAAATAAAAGAAATTAGACAATAAGAAGTATGCAATTTACATCACCCATTCAAGTAATGGAATTCAAATTGAATATCAATACTTGTAGTGGCGGATTCAAAGATTTGAAATTTGGGGGAGGGGGACAAATATTTTTCCTTAAACGAGTACCCATTTTGCTAAAGTGATCAATGACATTTTTAATTTTAACATTGACTAAAACTTCTCTTTCTATAGTACAAGTTAGACAAGCACTCAATAACTCGTCGCCAATTCGATTTTACGTCAATTAAACAAGTATAACTAATACACAATTCAACAACAATTCACAAATTACGTATTACATTACTAGTTATGCCATAACCCCTACTAAAAATCTTTATAGCAAATTCTCAATCAAACTTTCACTATCCGACAATTCAAATAATTATGCCTTAATAAATAGTAATAATAGTTAAATGCTTCATAATTTTAAATAGCTCTAACAAAAAGAAAAGTAGTTAGAGTTTATAAAATTTACCTTTGAATTCAATGTTATAGTGAATAAGAGGTATCCAATAATCCGAAAACACTAAAGAAAGTTTAAAATTTGGGTACTTCACAGTTGGTAATTTGGAGAAGAATCACCATACACTTGTTTAGAGGAAAACAAATATGTCTGTTCTTGTGTGTGTAAAGTGAATTAGAAGGAATTGAGAAATTGTGGCTTTGTGGGCTTAGGGGCTTATTTTTTAGGGTTGGGGTCTAATATAAAAAAATAATAATAAAAATCATTTGGGCTGTGCTTTGAGGGGTTCAAGCTGCATCCGCCAATGGTTACTTGTTGGACCAAATTACAGTTCCAAACTGTAGAATTAATGTACAAAAACATTACAAAAAAAAGCAGTGATGACTCTTTTTGGTCAAACATTTTCATGTTGTAGATCCTAACATAAGACTAGAGTTAACCAAAATGAGAATATAATAAGACGATGAGAAATAAAATTTTGATGCATTATAAAATGAGAAAAGACAATTAATATACGATGAATGAATGATAGGAGATTCCATTCTTTAAGGTGGTGGTAATGGGAGCTGCATGACTACAGCATCACCCCATGCCGTGGTGAAACACCGCCGTCACCTACACGGCATGGGTGAGGCATGAGAAGTCTTGGCATGAACAATCATGGAGGATGCAGAGAGAAGACACACACGTACATCAATACATATATGTTAAATAATGTTGCGACGATGGTGGTGGCGGCGGTGTGGTGGTGGCGGCAACGGGTGGTGGTGGTGGCGACTGGCGGCGATGACGAGTAATGTAAATATTGATATAAAGGTTATTGACGTAAAAGTATATAGTGTAGTTATTTTATGAGTTAAGGGTAGATGTTGTAAATTAATTTCATTAAAGATATTATAAGTAGTTCAACCCTGTAATGTGAGAAAAATGAGGGGGGGTGATGCTTTATATAATAGTATAGATATAATATATAAGGGCTAGTTATTGTAAAACAAGTATTAAAGTAAAACAAATAAAAAAAATTCTTTTCTTTTAACTGAAAATCATTGTGCATCATAAAAAACTCCATGCATCATTGTATTATGCTCTATAAATCTTCGTGTATCAGTAATGGTCAAGATCTTACCATAATTGTTTTACTTTCCTACTTGCTTTACGATAACCATATATATATATATATATATAGAGAAAAGGGAATATGTGGCTGTAATGTACTGCTTGGCTATAGAACCACTCACATACCAATATTTGAATATTTGTTGTATAATAAATAAATGGCATGGGCCCCATGAATTTTATGGATTAAAAAACAAAAATGTAAGGGGTTCTATACTTAGGTACATGACAGCCACATATTCCCATTCCTCATATATATATATATATATATATATATATATATATATTGAGAGGGATAGGAGTGTGTGGTTGTCATGTACCCAAGCTAGGTATAGAACCCCCTCACATCTTAGTTTTTTAATCTATAAAATTCATGGGGCCCATGTAATTTATTTATTATCAATTATTAAAAAAATTGGTATGTGAGAGGTTCTATACCTAGCTTGGGTACATGACAGCCACACACTCACTTTTCCCATATATATATATATATATATATATATATATATATATGAATTCTAAGACTACACGAAGCAAGGCATTTTCCCGGTCACTTTTCCGGGAACGCCAAAGAACGCCTGAGAGACGCCGGAAACAGTGCCCCGGGGGAGTTCCGGAGGGGTTTGACCCGGTCAGCATCTCATTTAGAACGCTTCACTTTTCGCTTTTTTTGAAAAAAATCCGACCGTTTTATATATTTATATAATATTATTTATTATTTAAGTTAATAAAAAATCAAAAAAAGAAAAAAGAAAAAGATAATTAAAAATAGAGCTTCCAAAGAAAGCCTTACTCCATCAAAAAGAGGGAGAAAACCCCTTAAATAACTGGACACCACGTGTCGCGATGGTAGAAATTTGGGGCTTCCCTTGCTTCCCATAGTCTAAATGTTCTTTTGATGGAAATAGAAAGGAATGACACAACTTAAATATTTAACATTGTGTAGAACTTATTTATAGCATACAAAACACAATTGAAATCAATGGTCCCCCATTAAGTTGCACCAGAGATGATAAAGATAGCACCCACAAAATGTGTTAGTACTAGCATTCTGTATTGTCCTTATCAAATTGTAACATTTGACTCAACACAATTTTAAAAGTTTGTATGCATATTCCCCAAACATACAATGGGTTAACAATCCAGTGGCAAAAGAAGTCCCTTCATGAGGACTTGGCTTAGAGATACCCGGGTTCGAGTCTTAAAGGACAAAGGTTTTCCCCTATTAATTGTCATGCCTTTGGACGAATTAGTAGCAGGATTTTCCTCTTATCAGGTATTGAGGGTGAAGGGGCTCTCTAGCGTTGAACCGGTTAAGACAACATAGGCTAAACCCTCCGCTGTTACAAATGATCCACACCTTAAAAAAAAAAAAAAAAAAAAGATGATAACCTTCATAATATGTGAATATCAACAGTAGTTATTTGTATCCATAAATTGGCAGTTGGATTGTCATGTTGTTCCCTTCGAATATTCTTGGCTTTCAATGCGACAAGATCTCAATCCATGTCGTGTATTCGAATGTAACGCTTTCTCAAAACAAAACAGGGAAAATTTTTTTTTCAAAACATGCCCGAAAAATCAAGGGCACAAGAGTTTGCACGCCGAATTTACTTGCGTGAGAAAAGACGACCAACCGCCATTCAAGCTGACAAAAAGATCGTTGTATTACTTGAAGATGGGATTCAAATCACATATATGAAAATTGGCACAATCTATGCATCTACACTATTAATGGTATAGGTACTTTCTGACATAATATAAGCAACCATTAAAGGGGGAAGGACCATGCAGCTGACAGCCTGACATTCGGCACATCCCATGCCCTACAGTATGGGTATAGTTAACAAGGTTTAGGTCAAGCGAAAGGGTACAAGTGAGATATTTTGTTTCGAATCGTTGAAAGTAAAGGTTCGGATGTTCTAGATAGGAAAGCCTTTGGTTTTGGCATAATATAATGCTGCTGCAAGTAAGATGAACAACAATATGATCCAGTAGTTAAATCCTGCAAAAAATGTAAAGGTCAAGAAAACAGAATCAGCGGTTGATGTTAGAATTATCATTCAGGCGAAAATAAATCAACTTTCTAAAAAAACGAGCCAAAAAGTCTTAACCCTAAGAATGGGTAAAAATGACATTTAACATCAGAGTTGGACAGTTTTAAATGTTCAAGCTCTCAAATAACATATGGTGAATTGAGATGTCATGCAGCAGCTCAGAAAAGAACGGGTTGATCCGGGAATGAGTCAACTCATGCTCACGGAAAGTTTCTACTTCACTCAAGAAGCATACATCAGAAACTCTATTCCGTTAGCTCAGGAGAGAATGGGTTGATCCGGGTAATGTTTTATCTATAATGGATTCAAACCAGAAAAATGAAATAAAAATACCCCAACATTCAGGTAACGGATATTGATAGTTGTTCTTTGTGATGCCTACTTTGTCGATATCGGTTCCTGATGCATATATTGTGCTATTCATTTGGCTAATGGTTCAAAATGATAAAGTGGGCGAGAAGAAATGTACCATTTTCCTTAATTTCTTTAATTTGAGTCACCCTTGCACTTGAATCCAGAGATGCAGATGCCAACGTTCTGCAATAAAACAAGTTTCATCAAGATACGGTATCGAAAAAGCACAGGTACGCCACAAATGACAGAATTAGAGTAAGGGAATGAACCTTGAATCTTGTGAAAATGCTAGTGTTGTTACAAGGCCCAGATGTGCTTTCTTGACTACTGTCTGCACCTTCATACTACTAGCACTCAAAATAAGTACGTCTCCTTGGATTGTACCACTGTCAAAAAAAAAAAAAAAAAGTAAACGAGTAAACATAGAGAAGCTCTATGATGTACCAGCCTTGTTATGAGCTTTATAATTGCATTATCTTTTCCAGAAATATAAGAGCAGCATGCACTAGATATTACATTACACCTTTAACGCAAAATTGCCATAACATCCTCTACAAAAGAATTTTAAGGCATACAACCTTAGGAAGAAGAAGCCCTTGGGTCGAAACGCGGATCTATTTTATATAAACGGGTATACTAACTGCATAAAGAAATTATATGAACGGGTAAACAGATGAATGTTTCCATGTTTAGGTTACCCGGGGAGGGTGAGTTTTTTTGACTCAGATGTACATGGCCTAACCAGGGTATTGCATAGCCGTTTCGGAACTCTTCCCTGGCCACCCCCAATGTTGTACCAAGTGGGATTCAAATTTAAGACCTCTTATAAAGATCCCAATATGTTAATCACCAGGCACATTGGAGGTGGTTGCATACGGAAATTATACAAGTAGCTCTTAAATCCTGACAAGGGTCAAAGAAATTAGCATTCAATATTGCGTATCTAAACAGTATGTTTTTTTTATAGGTATCACAAATCATTTCTGGTTATTTAATAGCTCCTAGAGTCTTAAGACTGAAAGCTTATAAATATCAAATATATAGAATACCACTACCAATTCCTCATATTGGGCATTATACACACACTGTTAAGAAAATCAACCCTTACATGGCAAGAAATTTTCCATCATCTGATACATTGAAGGCAGAAATTGGATCTCGAACGACATGTTTTGAACTCATCCGCTTCCATGATGTGGTGTTCCACTTCACAATACTTCCACCCCGATCTAGCCAGGTTGTAAATTGCGTAGATGATTAGTTAACTAGACCAGAAATATTATATGATAATAATCAAGCATCATAACTAAAAGAAAATAGAAAGGAAAATGAATAATGAGGGTGAATGAATAAGGTCAGGGTCACAAACCTCGCATTGCAGTGACATATAGAACTGGATCATTCACACTGTTATGTGAAAACTTACAAAATCCGAAAACCTCATCCTGGAAATGGCAAGTAAATGCAGTTAGTTTTTTGGCAAATGTTATCGATAATGAGTTACAAGCTTACATTCTAATCAGAATCTATCAAGCTAAGCAAAACTTATTGCAACTCTAGCAAAAGTGCATTAAAACTCAAAAGTTTCCAAGTAAATATGATGAGTTCGGATCTTACACATCACCATCTCAACTGCGTGTTCATAGGGCCAAGAGATTGTCATAAGTGTGGTTCAGAGAAAAAGTCTTACATTTTCTTTCGGTAATGAAGCTTTGAGTGTTGATGATGAAATATCCCAAACTCTACCAGGGCCACCACTTCCCACAGATACAAGAAATTTCCCATCAGGGCTACAAATACAGATTAATAATTAACAAACATCAGTAAATTTTCACTTTATAAAGAAGTATGTATTAAACCAACAGTTGCGATCATAAACCTGAAATCTAAATTCTTGACGGAGGCATGTGCATCGGGTACATCAACAAGTGATTCCATACTGGGCCACTTGTATGCCCGCAACTTCCCATCCTGTACTGCACAATAACTCCATAGTTAAAAGCCATATAGCTATCCTCCAAAAAGCGACTTTTTTTTTCTTTTTTTTTAGATTTTATTTTATAATACAACAATATTGCAGTCACATAAAAGTATAGAACACGGGTCAACTATATGTGAAAGATGAGCCCTACCTCACCACCTAGCCCCAGTAAAGAACCATCACGGCTAAAATTAACTGCCAACTGCTGTCCAATATGTTCCAAGTCGTAAAGGACTTTCTCAGACTGCTTTAGACCTATAGTGAAGACATCTTCTTTCTTGGTTGTTTCCCATTCAAACCACCTACAAACCAAAAGTTAAAAGATTACTTTAAATTTGCAAATTAAGCTAATAAACATTTGAGTGCAACTTAACAGATTAATCCTATCAGTAAACCAATATTATAAATCTCTTAACTTGATTCATAAATCAAGATTTATTCATCGTACATTTAGGAATCCGTAAGTGGTATAACTACCTGCAACTCTTTGGCAATGAACATATTACACCCTCGCCTGCTGGATGAACAGCCATCCTATAGGGAAGATCATCACCAGTTTCAAACTTGTTCACCTGTGATAAGGATTCATAAAATGACGAAGCAAGAACAATGCTTGTTTCAGGAAAATCAACTTCAAACAGTAAATTACAGAGCCATTAAAGAAAAGCAAGTTATTTTCCTGTAGATGAACTAATCTGAAAAGGAATACCGATGTATTTAGCAGTTAACAGGAGCTAGCCACAGTACTTCATTGGTCCATCTAATGTGATCTTGCTCTTTAGGAATCCTAGTATGGTTCTAATATTAGTTTCGATTTTCTATTCCCCAAAAAAAAAAAGTCTTTACATGGCTTTGATACCTATTTTTAATTTGCTCAATTATTCATTTGTGTATAACTAATTTCTTTAATTGAATAAAAAGATACCTCCAGAGATGATCTGAGGTGACAACCATTGAACATACTGAATCCTTTCTTTGATTACATATAAAAATATTGTCGTCTCTTAATGTTTCTCATAACTGAAACAGACCCATTGCTTTCATCAGGTAATTTGTTTAAGAATCTCATCTATTAGTCCATAGAAAGGTTGGATACATAATCCATGAGCGCTTCCAAGAATTAGCAGTGCTAACAATCGGTTATTTGATTAAATGTTCGTCCTTGAAAAGTAAAAACCTTTATAAACATTTAACAAAATTAGATGGTGATTTATCACCTTATGTTGATTTATTAATATTTTAGTCATACAAATTACAATACCTAAAGTATGATTTGAGAAGCACACCATTAATGCATTCAATGTGACACATGCCATGGCATGCAGCAATGCAAAACACATGTTTAACAAACATGGAAGTCATGTGTCTTGGCAAATAAACAAATGAAAATGAAATCCCAACAAACAACTATTATGGTACTTCATTTAATAGCTATTTCTTGTTGCTTCTATAAGTTCCTATGCATAAGAAAATACGATATGAGGTAACTAGTACTTATCAGATATGTCAATTCAACCAAAATACACAAATGCACGAAAATTCAAGGTGTCAGATCCATTTTTCTATATTCAACCTTTTGGTTTATTTTCGTGTCTGGTGGCATTACCCTCCAATCCCATAGCCACCAATTTCACCAAAATCAACAAAATATCACATTTGAAGGTTATTTAGTATCTTACGAACGAAGACCAAAAACTATCAGTATGTCATCTGAACAATTTATAGAGCCTGGACTACGTAACAGTTCTGTAGTTGCCATCACGATTATGTTGGTTAAAAGCTTCTTATGATGGTTAGGTGGGTACTATGGCATAAAGGACTTTACATATATCTACCACATAAAGAGTAAGCGGATTTTTGTTTCATAAACAGCCAACAAGGAATTCAGAACAACATCAACTCCTAGCCTACAAGTAATAAATCAAATCGACACTAACTATGATTATAACATCTCATGTCGTTAGAGCTACCAATTGACTTTCTAGGTTAACAGACCAGATGGATACTTTGGCATCGAGGGACTTTACATTAATTATTTATATACTACTACTACTACAACATAAAAACAATGCCTGGCATACAAGTAATTGTTTAACTTTAAAGAAATAAAACTACAATTACATTCGTTCGTTTTGTGTTTATTATTCCAAATCCAAAAACATTGCAAAACTTCAACAAATCCAAAATAGTTAACATCTTGCTTTATTTAATCAATTCAAAATATAAGGTGACATTCCAATAAGTACACTTTAAAACAAGAACGGCGAGAACACTTAAAATTAATGCCTTTGCATCTCAAATAAGCACTAATACATGGAATCCATCAATGCCGATTTCCATTATTTGTTGGAAAGATTCATAAATTTGATGCAGATGCATCCAAAATGGATGCACAAAACAAAATGCTTTATTTTCTAGGTTTTGACGGATCAACGTGTTACTAAACACTTAAATAATGATAATTAAGTATAAACTACGTTAACTTTATGGACTTATAATGCATCAAAATGTATTAGATTGAAACTCAATACACACACACACACAGACATATATATATATATATATATATATATATATATAAGCAATTGTATCTAATCAAACAACAAATGGATAAAAGAGACTCACAGGGTGATCGGAGAGGGAATTAGAAGCACGATCGAATAGCGAAACGATAAGAGCATTAGGGATTCCACTACGACCTTCACCACCACCACCACCAAATATCACATACTCACTTCCCTTATTACATCCCTCATTCTCTTCTTCTTCTTCATAATTCTCTTGATTATGTTGTTGTTGTTGTTGAGTGGATCTGTAAACATTATGAGGAACAAAAGAAGCACCATAAAAAGGTACACCATATTTCTTATAATTCCCCATTGTTATGATGTCTCCTCCTCCTCCTCCTCCATCACTATTATTATTATTATTATTTTTTCCCATTTCGTTTTGTTTTTTTGTTTTTTTTTTTTTTTGACAAATGTGTATCAGATTAATTAATTAATGATTGAGAGAATTTAAATTGAAGGTTTTTGAGCATCAAAATCACAATCAAGGTTTCAGAAAGAAAGAAAGAAAGGATCGAATCCAAAGCGTTACGATGGTATTGAAATTGATATTCTTAATTTTAATTTTAATTTTAATTTATATATATATATATATCGGGTAAGGTTACTGTGCGAAGGCTCTTAAAGTGCGAAGTGTGCGAAGGCCGCGTTTTTTTTTTTTTTTTTTTTTTTT
>JAOXNX010000032.1:10206167-10220428 GCA_028566075.1 Solidago caesia
TGATCTGCCGCTGATGTGACGCTAACAAAAAGTAGTGGTGGTTGGAATCTAAAACCCATTGTGAGTGCTCTTAGTAAATGAAGATGTTTCCAACTCTAATTTTAACCAAGTTTTAGTTAACTTGTAAAGTGTGTTATATATAAGCTAATAACAACTTGCAAAAGTAATCCCCTAACCAAGGTACAAATCTTAGACGTAAAGAGCGATTAATACTTTGATAGACATAGCTTTAACAGCTTCTTTAGAATAAGCATACTTGTTTCATGTGCTTTTAACTAAATTATGCTTAAAAAAAGAATAATCATGTGAAAAGTTGTCCCATTGTAAGCAATAGTTAAGTCAACTTATGAATCGAATATGCCCACAATTAGTTATAAACACATGAAACATCCCACTTCATGATCATTTATCAAAGAATGACTCGGGTTATCAAATGAATGAAGTCAAGAATGAAAAGAACGTCTAAGGGTCGATTCTTGGTTTTCAAAGAATCGTCAGAGTCGGACAAAGACGCGTTTCATAATATTGTATCGGTTTCTTTCATTTGGAAATCCAATCGATGTCATAATCTTAGTACATCGTGGTCGTTGTGGCATATTCGCCCAAACTTTTTAAGACGTAATTTTGTTTTTCTAAGATATTCAGCGCCTTATCGGATTCTTAGAATATTAATAAAACTTACTGTTAAAAAAAAAGCGTGGTTATAGAGACTATCTAATCTAGATATTTGTATGCAAATTTTCTTGCCTTAGCATTCTGTTTATAGAGCTATCATGTATAACTGTCACAAGTTTATATGTTGGTTGATGGTCTTCGTTAAGCCAAGTTTATAATTGTAGTTTAGATGGTCAGGGTTTTCTACTTATAACGTATATTTTGAAAACGTTTGGTCACAGAAAGTCGTGTTAGAAATGACGTAATTAAATTTTTAAAAAAATGTACATGATACAAAATGAATATTTTTAAAAAGTACGTTATAGTTTAATAACTTTACAAAAAGAAAAAAAAAACAGCCTGTTTGACATTTTAATGTTTTATACTAAGATTGTCAAGACATACATTTAAATATACACAATTACACAGATAAAACATATGTTATTTTTTTCATTCTAAATCTTAATAAAGATTGTAATATAGAAATGTTCTTTAAGGACCCCATGTTCCTATATAATGTGTGAACCAAATTGGAAGAATATATAATACTTTTTCATGATGAAAAATAATATATGAACTAATGTAGTTTTATTTGTTCTAGATTTATTGCTTTTCAAATAAATAAATAAATAATAAAAATAAAAAATATCATAATATTACTTATTGATTTAATGATTATATCTATACTATTATATAAAAATTATAGACCCATATTGAAAAGTTACATTTTTTTGATATGTGAAATGACCAATATACCCTCTTACCTATTTACATCATTTATCTATTAACTCCTAAAATATATACACTACCCCATTTACACTACTCGACGCCGTCATCACCACCAGACCGTTGTCCGCCGCATTACGCGGGTATCGTGATATATATATATATATATATATATATATATATATATGTTTGCAACTTGCAATTTCTTTGAGTAATTACAACTAAGTTAACATTGAGTCTAAAGTCAGTATAAGATTTCAACCCAACATCTATGAATATACAAGTCTAAAACAACCTGTTGTGTCCATATAACTTTGTGCATCAAAAGCCATTACTCAATGCTTGTCTTTCGATTAAAAAAAAAGAACTGCTTTCCTTTCTTAAATTAACTATATTATTATCCTGCGTGATACGCGAGTGAACTTATATAAATGTTTACATGTTAAATTTTCGTAATAAAATACATTTATATTTTAATACACCACTGTTGAGAAACAATTTACGTTATTGTTACGATGGTTCTTTGTGTATTGAGTATCATAGACTCCATACGCATATGGTAAAATTTTGTAAAAAAGTTTAAAATTTTATAAAATCAAATTACATACTTTATTTGCACTAAAAGTGAAACATTGTATTATGTAATCAAGTTGAAATTATAGAACCGTTGATACAACGCTTTCAATATATAAAGATGAACATCTTGCTTTTGACATTAAGTGCATGAATATCTATTACGAATGTCATAAGATAATTATCCTTGGAGTATATAATTTATTTAAGATATAACCAGTTACGAACAAAGTAATTTTTATCTAAAAGTATATTTTGGCTTAAAAAAACAAAAAAAACATTTAATATTGCATATGATAAAACTTTATATTATAAATTGAGTTAAAATAACTTGAGGATACATAGTATTAATGCATAATCTAAAATTTATTCACCCTAAAAGATCGTTTATCAGCAACAATATATAAAATGTTTTATACTATATATTAATTAAAAGTATATCATTGAAAATATAATTTAATTAGTTTAAGAAAGCGTTGAATATAAATATACATAAAGATAAATATAAAATAGAACTTATTATAGGATTGAAAATCTAACATGAGAAATCAATTTTTAAAAAAGTAAAGAAAAAGTATATGGATATAGATAACAAGCAACATATTAATAACTAATAGACTTAAGTATTAAATCATATTAATCTCCTTTAAGTTTGTTCAAACATATAGGTTAGTAAAAAACAAAAAAACAAAAACAAAAAACTAAACATTTCTAAATGGTATTTAGTTAGAAATGGTATTAGTTTATAGTATTTAGGGCAATGATAATTTTATATTGTATTATTTAGGAGTTAAATAAAGAAATTTGATAAAGTAAAATTGTGAAAGGGCTAAAGTTGTTTTGACTTATTCTTTGGTTAGATTATCAAAAGTGAAAATCATCAAAGGGTGAAAACTTAACCAAAAGCTATTTTAGATTTCTCTTTTATTATAATACTAGAGATAAATGGAAGTCTATGATACTCGGTCATCATACTTCATACTTTTAATATCTCTACTTGATATTCTTAGAATATCTTTAATGAAATACTATCATATAAAACAAATGACTTCGCTCCTCTTTTCTCAAAAAAGAACCTGATCTACCCAAATTACCCCTCCCCTTTATTCATTATTTTAAAATCTTTACTTGATATACTTGAAATACCCTTAATGAAATTAATTTACAACATCTACACTTAACTCCTAAAATAACTACACCACCCCATTTTACACCAATAACCTTTACATCAATAGGCTATGCAACTCGCCGTCGCTCCTACCACCACCAGTCGCTGCCGCCACCACACCGCCGCTACCGCCGCCGCCGCAATCACCATCGTCGTCGCATCGCGCGGGCATCCGTCTAGTATAAATAGAAAGGAAAGATAGAGCAAATATACTAGTGTATATTATATATATAGCCATATAGGTATTGGTTCAAATAAAACAACTATTAAAGTAAAAAAAAAAAAAATCGTTCATTTTTAACTGAAAATCGTTACGCATCATGTTTCAATACCAATAAATCATGAAATTCATCATATTAATTTATTTTATCTGTGATGCAGTAGTTTTATATATCTATTTTATATACTTGTGCTCTATGAATCTTCATGCATCAATTTTATATACATGTATTCTGTGAATATTCATGCATCAGTTTTATAACGATCCAATGGTTTGTTGGCCGTTAAAAAAATATAGGAATTATGTGATTCCCTTCCTTTTGCTTTTTGCTGTGCTCTATCCTCTGTTACCATCTCTGTTTCAGTATATCATTAATCGTCGCATTAACTTGATCAAAAAAAGTTGAAGAAAAAGTAATACAATTTTTTTTTTTTCATTTCCAAAAGTACAGAAATTATTTTGGACAATAAGTTGACATCAATAACGCTGGCATTGGCATCGGCATCAATAATCGGTTGTCAGATATTAAGACGAGTTTTTTTTTTTAACGATAAATGTTAATTGTTAATAATTAGTTTTACTCAAATTAGTAAATAAATGTCAATGTCTAGTGACAAGAAGGCTTGTTTCCTCACCAGAGATCTCAAGTTCAAATTCTTCCATGAGCATATTTAGGGGTGGCCATATGTATTTAATTTACACCTATGGTGAGTCCGGGTGAGTTTTATTCTCCAGATCTCTGGGTGATAGAAGTTTATAGCACAGATCTGGTTTAGATAACGTATGCTAAACCTCTCAATATTCGTGAGTGATTCACACCTTTAAAATAAAAAGAAAAAAAGCAAAGTCTCTCACCTCCTCCTTGGACCACTAAACCAAAAACTCATTGATAATATTGAGGTGAGTTAACGAGATAGATTCTTACCGAAAGAAGTACAAACTTATTTTTCATAGTCATCGGATGAATCGGTTAAACTGATACCCTAAGATACAATACATTTTCTCCATTAGACGATTAATTTTGGGATTCAAATTAATAAACCTGCTAATTGAGTGTCAACTGCAAGCCGATTCATATAAGAGATTGACTTGGGTATTTGTTTATATTAAAAACATCAAATATAAATACAGTAATAGCCGAAAGTGGAAAATGAAGAATGAATTGAAAGGGTTAAACAGGTCGAAAAGCATCCAAAATGTACTTTTAATTCTAAAAACCTCATATGTTGCATCATTGAAAAGATAAGAACATTATTAAAATTATCTAGATTTTGTGATCATATTTAACGCACCAACTATTTATATCAGAAAAAGGTCGTAAAAGTAGAGAGAAGGTGGTCGCAAATCAACCCGACATAACCCATTTTGATCCACACTAAAAAACTACGCATTTTAGCCCGAGCCCATGATAAGCCCTATTGTCTTGCACTTAATCAAGCCGATATTTATCACCCTTGAAACTTAAAACACGGAGAGAAAAAAAGAGGCAGCTGAACTATCAGTTTCATTCTCCATTTTTCATTCGGGCCAATCTCGATTGTGCTTGAAAAGCAGGACTTCCTAACATTTGTCTTTACAAAGTAGATAAAATTCTAGAAATAATATAGCCATAACTGTGTCAGAATTTGCTTTCAAGAAGCATACCAGAGGTAACCAAAGATTCTGGAAAAGCTACTTTCTTTGAAGCAGATATGCCAAACTCGGATCTGGACCTCTTGTTAGCCTGTGAAGGTTGCATAAAAGAGATGCATGATGAAAATGGATCGAAGATATAATCTTTTTATGTTTGACCTATAATTAAGTTAGAAAAATAAGAAAAAGATGTGAAATAAAATTAATGGATGATGATTTTATGACTCACAGAGTGGGCGAATCTATTCTTTTCTTCAATACAAAAAAGAAGAGCCATGACTAATTATTTTTTTGGAAGGCATAATATTTACACACCACACAAATCTACTCTTTGTTATAGGTAAACCTTGAAGACAAACCACCCTTGGTTAAATACCGTCAACAGCCCATTTACCTAACTACAACTCATAGGTAAAGAAAATCAGGTAAAGAAATGCAAAATCAGGTAAAGAAAATCCAAAGTTGATTATGGTGCATACTAATTGGAGGTGGCAAATTCTATCAATTTATGGTTAAAATAAATCAATATGGGTCATACGTTGCCACTAACTCATCAAACGCATAAGCTTAAAAAACTATATTGAATGAATACGGGTTGAACAGGTCAAACCAAATGTATCACAATGCATAAAGCGAATTTTGGTAGTTACCATGTGTTCTTAGGGAGATGGTGCCCAGCAAAAAGCAGATGCATTCTAGTGACTACCCATTCTACAGCATATGGACATGCCCTGACATCCTTGCACTGCAAGATGGGCACACAGTACCCATTCCACCTTGAGTCACAGAATGACCCGGACGGAGATGAAATTCATTTCCACACCAGGAACAGACACCTGTCATCTGATTTCTTCCAGCCTGATTTGGCATCATTGTGTTCTTTCCAAGCCAAAAGTTGGAATCAAACTGTTGCTCCATTCCTGGATTGTATGAGAAGACCCTAGAATCCCCTTGAAGTGGAAGTGGATTATGTTGTGATCTACCTGTTAGAAAACTGAATTCCACGGGTTCAGGTCTACCTGATCTCATCCCACTCAGACCAAAACCTTCACTATACCTTCCATCAAGTCTAAACTGTCCATCTCCAGCCTGTCAATATCGAAAAGTTACTCCATGTCCTGTTACAAGATTATAAAGGGCTGTTTCGACTCCATTTACTTGATAATGTGTCAAATTGGGTTATGTTCTGCCCCTAACGGGTTAAAGCATTAAAAAAAGAGTCAAAAGTCAAAAGCAACACAAAATGTACTTTAGGTGCCCTCCAAAACAACATATTGAATTATGAAAGATTATTTTTGAGAATAGCTTTTGTAGACATATTTGACACACTAATTGTATATAAACTACAAGTGTGTCCGTGCAATGCTGAATGAACAGCAGCCGAATGTGTTTCAAATATTTTAGCAAGGACACACGGTTAAAATGTTGAAGGTGGCGGCATCCGACATCCGCGATAGTTGTGTAAATGAGAGAGTTATAGGGGTATTATGCTACAAAGTTGATTTTGTTATTTGAATTTTTTCTTTTACATTTAACATTTATTGTTATTGTTATGTTGACTTTTTAAATTTATAGTAATATATTAAATTTCTGTTTTAATTAATTTTATTTTGTTTTGACTAACTGATATTGCATTCAATTTGACTAGAATATTAAGTGCATAGGTAAAATTGGAATGTACTTCAAAATTCAAATTTTAAGACACCACTTAAATGCTTTATAATGTAGTATAGATATAGATATAGATAATTAAGTACTTGTTGACAAAATTCATTTGGGCCCAACCAATACAAACTGTTTCAAATTCATACCCAAAAAACGGCTATTTTTTAGACCCACCGGTAATAGGTCAAATAGACATTTCAAAATTCATACCCGAGAATCAGGCACTACACAATTTTTTTCAAATAGAGATTTCCTGACCAGCCAACATTTTTTTGTCTGTAATGTTGGCATTTTAATAATAATCTTTGTCTGTACACTCAAAAAATAATAATCTAATTTCTTTTCAGTGAAAGCAGTTTATGACTTCGAATATGCCAGTATAAATGATTGTACACTTTAATTGTCACCTTGGTTTAAAAAGGCATTACCTAGGCGCTAGAGAAATAGCCTTGGCACTAGTCGGGCGTTGGTGTTACTTGAGGCGCTGCTAAGCAGTGACTAGGCGCCGCCTAGGTGCTAATCTTTCCCTTTATACAGTATTTTGTATTTATTTTTACCATTTCTTTCTCATAATTTTCCAATTATATTTGTTATGTACATAATTAAATTAGAGATACATAATATTTAAGGATTATAATATGAATAAAAATTATATATTATATATAAAAGTTATATACAATATATAATATTATATTATTATTTTAATATATTGATATCCTCACATTGATGCTCTAGTCACTACACTTTTGTGAAAACTTTTGGTATGTAGTGAAGATGTGAAGTATCTTGTGTATTTTTGTTATGTAAAAGTGACCTTCTAGCATGTTTAAAACATTCGTTTTGTAGAAAATGGAATGTAGGGTTGATAAAAGTATTAAACAAAAAAATGAGTCTTTTCTACATGAGGCGCTCACCTAGTGCCTAGGCTTTTTAAACCAAGATTGTCACAAAACTAATAATACCTTATCCGGCATTATATTGAAGGAGTGAAAAGAGCTAGAAGATGGGATCTCTCCATGTGAAGTGTTGGATTGCAATTGACTCGCATCACCCGTTCTCCACATACCACTAGGGACAACTTCTTGATGAGTTTGGCCATGATTGCTTCCAAAAGCAGAAGGGAACTTATTTCCTGAATTCTGAAATTCGTGACGAGGTTGGCCATGATTGCTTCCAAAAGCAGCAGAAAAGTTATTTCCTGAACTTTTAAATTCTTGATGAACTTGACCATGATTGCTTCCAAAACCAGTAGAAAACTTATTTCCCACATTTTTAAATTCTTTATGAGTTTGGTCATGATTACTTTCAAAACCAGTAGTAAACTTATTCCCCGAATTTTTAAACTCTTTATGAGTTTGGCCATGATTGCTTCCAAAACCAGTAGTAAACTTATTTCCGGAATTTTTAAATTCATCTGGTTTAATCCCCTCCCATGCATTATGAAAGCTACTATTTTCAATGTTGCCAGAAAGATTAAATAATCCACCCATTGAACCTCTTCCTACTTTGAGATCGTCCACCATACTACTATTAACCATACTCAAATTAGTATGAACATCAAAAGCTTCTTCCATCTTTGATGGAACATGAGGGTTCCCAAAAGCAAGACTTAACTCATTGCTGTTAAGATCTCTGCCCTCATCAAATTTGAGCCCATCTAACGGTGTGGAATACATCTTATTCTCGAAAATGTCATCAGAAAAATGATCGAGCAATCCTCTTTCAGAGCTCTCCTCCTTGCATTCATCCATTGTATTTTCATACAGACTAGTTACATCATCCTGGAACCCAAATGCATGCTCGTTTTCAGATGGAACAAGTGAACAAAATTCAAGATTGCTTTTTTTATTAAAACCCAAAACATCCTCTGATTCATTATGTTTTTCATCATTGTTCCTAAAAATATCGAAGTCCTCTAAATTGGTTTCCTCTGATTTATTTGCAGCTTGCCCACCACCGGATAGAAGTAAGCTGCTTTCAGAAGTTATTTGTATCATGGGTTCATCCATTGTAGAAAATGGGAGATCGCTCCCAAGATTTTTATTTAAATCACTTTCTTCCTCAGAGGCAGCCATGCCTTCCATACTTGCTGCACCAGAACTTCCAAAAGCAATTGTCCCCACATTAAATTGTCCATCCAGTCTGGAACTTTCTATGCCAGAAAAGGGTTTATTTACATCATTATAAGTGCCATGTGCAAGGTTACCAACAGACCTAGTAGAAAGCTTCTTGGCCACTCTTGCTTCATCCTTATCAAGCCCAAAACGATCAAGAAAAAACCCGGATGATGACTCACCAAAAACTCTATCCTTTTCAGATGCTGATTCATCAGAAGCATTATCGATATCCATATCCCTGTTCGCATCAAAACTCTTTTCATCGCAAATGCTTGCTTTTGTAAGAATCCCGGTTTCAGAAGGAACAGGATCAAGGACTCCAACACTGGTGGCAGTACCAGTATCTTTACCAACACCATTACCACAACCTGTCATGCACTCTGTTTTAAAATTAGCAGATTTGGGATATGTAACCCTTGTCTCGGAAACACCATCTTGATTGAGCACCTCATCAGTGGCGCATAAACTAATGTTGCCAGTCCCAACACCGTTGGCATGGCCTCCCTGTTCAACTGGAGATGAAGAAAGCAGGACATTTTCAGAATTTACAACCTGATCAAGATTACAATCCGACTTAATGTCACCACAATCAACACGCATTTCACCAGAAGTGTCAGTCTTTCTGTTGCGCTCATCGATAGAAAATAGGATTTCGTCACCTAAAAGTTCCGACTGAGAAACAGCAGCTTCGGGAGCTTGGTCTGGTCTAGAAACTTCATCATTCATGTCACATGATTCTTCAATAAAATGATTTATATCTGCATTGGTATGTCCATCATGTTTACTATGAGATTCAATGTTAAGGTCACTAAAAAACCCATCAGTATCGGATTCTTCACCGGAATTTCTTTTGTTAAGGTCACAAGGAGAAGCAGGTCCCAGTTTGTCACCAGAATCTATATCATCAGCTTCAATTACAACATTGTCTCCAACAGAAACTGATGTTAAGGACTCTTTGTTTGGAACTCCAGTCATCAGAACAGGATCACAATCAATTTCTGTCACTAGCACTATTGACGGTTCGGTTTTCTCTCTTTCATCTTTCACATTGCATCCAATATGGTCATTTTTCACATTGCCACCTGCCACTACCTCCATCGCATCCAATGTGACTTGCTCCCCGCAGTTTGCGGGTACAGGTGGTGCTGATGGTGATGACGGTGTTGGAGATGATGATGATGACGGTGATGGTGATAGTGATGACGATGGATGGTCAATGGGGCCATCTGTTTTGGTGTCTTCTTGTAGAACATGATCCACATCCTGTCATAAACAACAAAATGAAGGGAATCAAAAATGAAAAGGTGAGAAAAAAGGAAGAATGAAGAGAATATTTGTTAGAAACGCCAACTTACATTCACAGAAGGTCCTTTCAAAGCAGAGTACTCAGAACTGTTAACGTTTACGTGATTTTGCTTTTCCGAGTTTTCTTCTCCAATAATAGACATCAAATATGAAGATATTTCCTTGCATGACTCGAACTGCTGACCGCTAGGACTAGTTATCAAGGTAAGTGCATCATGTAAGATTGATGAAGCCATAACATTCAGAACATAAAATCATTGTGACTAACTATGAAGTAGAATCTACTTAGTAGATCCACGCAACTACTTTAGACAATATAAGACGAGACTTGGGATGCTTAGAGCAGCACTTCCACTTCCCATATGAAAAATATGTGTGCAAATATTAGAACTGACTTTGAAGAACTTCCAGGCCTCAAAAAAGAATAATCTTATGATGAACAAACCTTTTCATATCCACTACAAACAAAAAAAACCCATGCGGCTGTGAACACACTATTAATAATGTAAGTGCAGAATACCAACGCTTTATGAGATATTATACCAAATTATGACTCGTGGAGTTGGAAACAAAAAAACTATGGTAGTACCTGTATATACAATACACCAGTGATGAAATGTGCAAGAGTATAAAACTACTAAAGAACACCTATTATGCAGGTGGTTTTGAAAATTTTATCCTTCCACAAAAGGTTACCACTTCTAAAGTATGCAACTCTAAAGCTTACAATCTGATTCAAATAAATTATGAATATCCAGAGTTTCACGGGATTTTCCTAAATTACTAAAATTGACATGCAACATCAAGAATTGTATGAAATGACAGCCTGGCAGTTTGTGGAGTGGTTTATGCTGGCATAAATGAAAATATGCTGGCTCATGAGTATGAATAAGATATATGTGAATCACAACCAAAAAAGATTAAGTATAGCAGAAAACTTTTTTTGAAGAGCAAGTATAGCACAACACTCAGGGTGTCTTGGTCATACTCAAACCTTGAAATGGAACGTGACTTCAAATGAGAATTGTGAAAACCGGAATATAATGGAAGAAACCACTCCAGTGAAACTTCAGTACTATCTAACGTATTCATTAAAGCACATAACGTTGCTGTCATTGCATAACTGTAGACTATTCAACCCTAGATGGCTTTGCATGGGTATGATACAAGTGGTTAACCAGAGAAATAAATATTTTGAGATGCCAAAATACAGAGATAAAATTGGAAGCTTTGAAGATAAATCAATCCAAAATCTATGCTTATCTTTACCGTCATCTTCGTACTTCTGACCTCATTTAATAGTTCTGTTATCTTTTTCGTTTTTCCCCGGATTTATCAGAACCTTTCTTTTGATTACACTGTCCCACACCTTCAGGGCTTCAGGTTTTTACCCATAAACAGATCACATCTTCTCAAAAAATCAAAAAGTGGCATTGCCAAATAGAATATTTATTTACAAAATTTTGATCATATAATCAACACATAGGCACACTAACAGTTCTTGAACTCAATCAGATTTGGCTTTGAAGGCTTCGAAGTTTTCGACTTACTAATCTGAATAAACAAAACCTTGAATCCGTATCTAACAGACGTGTAATTTCGAATCCTAAGAACACCAAAGAAATCAACATTGTGACTTAGAAGTTAGAATTACCATAACTGAAACTTGATCGCATGTCAAATTCAGTTGATAAGCCGGCGTCTATCTAGAATGAGTGGTGGGAGTAGGAGGCATAACTATCTCATGTACGTGTTCTTGGACAAAATGTATTGCTTTGGAGTGTTTGTAAGGTGAAAGATAAAGTATAAACACGAAATATGTTAATTCGATAAGATCAGGCAAACTGCCTTGTACAAACAAAAGGCACTCTTACTTTAAGGGGTAGTCTTTTTCATCATGTAAAATGAACCTAAGTTTTATGAAGCGATCTCATGATATCGGAAGGACCAAATTCGGTTCCAAAATCTGAATTTTTTTTCAATAAAACCTCTCTACACATACAGAACCTGCATTCTAGATTTGCACACACTGACACAAAGTACCATGCTCTTACCATAAGTCATAACCAACTAGTTCTATGCACAAACTATGTTGAACATAAAGAAAAGTGAAACACCACAAGGTTACTTGCATTATATATTATAATTCACTAAACGTGTATCCTAGCAAATGAAATCAGGATATGGTACGAAACATGAAGATTGGATCTCACGCTTGGAGCCTTACCATGAAGAGCCTACTCTCTTCGATATTCTATATTCTAATAAATATGCAAATATGACACTCTCATCATGTATGCCTTTGTTTTAGTGCTCGTCATTCAATTCTCTTCTAGAGTATGAAACTTGTGTTGTTCTACAACAAGTTAAGTCCCGGACTCACTAAAATGCTTGCCTCAGTCCCGAGCATCTACCCAATTAAACAATTAACACTATCGGTATCAACTAAGCATACACAAGATCATTACATGATTACACTCGCAAGCCAAAATTCATGACTTTAAATCAAAACGGCTACATAACATATCGTAAAAAGCAAGAACAAAACACAAACCTCAAATACCGTCGAACAAACAACCAAATCCGACCTTCCTTCTTCTTAATACACAAACTCAACTTCCATCCTTTCGGCAAAACATCACCAAACTCACTCGCGTCCACTACCCTCCTTTTCCGTCTCCTACTTCCCCATTGTCCATTCAACCCTCTCAAAAACCCCAACAACTCGTCTTCACTCCCCATCCCGACCGTCCTCCTCCTAATCTCCGCCCCATACGGGTTGTCTAATCCCGCTAACCTCCCCAAATCGACCACCACCCCTTTCTCATTCAAAACCCCTTTATCTCTCTCAACATCATACACAACTTCCTTCTTAACAAAACCATTGTTACTATTCCCATTTCCACTGCTCCTAACTCGCTTATTCGGCGGCCTAATAAACACAACATTCTCATGTTTCCTAGGCCTCCCACGTTTCCGTTTCCGGGTTTTCTCCGAATTCAAAAACTCGGCTAACTCGACACTATTATTGTTATCGAACTTATCGATATCACGGAAGTCAAGAGTATTGTTGGATTTACACAAGTGTTTCAGAATGTTTATAATTTGGGTGTTTTCGGCTTGTTCGGGATCGTTAAGTGAAAGGGTGTGGGACCCACCACGAAGGTGGTGTGTACGGCGGTGAACGGCGGAAGGAAGACGGAAACGTGAGTAGGTTTGTTTACGGCTGCCGGCGGATTCGTTGAAAATATTGTTATTGATTTTGGGGATAACGACGTCGTTTTGAAGATCAAATGAGGATGAGGAAGATTGGGAGAGAGTGTAGAGGTCGGATTGGGAGAGGGTGCTTAGGTCAATAATGGTTGGGATGGAGGAGGAGTGTGGTGAAGGGTGGTCGGTGGCGGTGGCGGTGGCGGTGGCGGTGGCGATTGTGGTGGTCATGTTGAATACTGTGGAGGGGGTGGTTTGGGGGCCAGGGAGATGTAACATTTTATTTTATGTTTTCAAAAACATTATATAAAATAATAAGGAGATGTAAACCGTGCTGCAACATTATCCAACCTTGAGTACTGCATCTTTTACATATCGGATATTTAATATGTATATTTAACTTCAGGGGCAAAATAGATCTTTTTTCTTAACAAAACTGCATTACGGATCATTTCCTCATAAAATAAATAATAAATAATTTGTATTAGGGGGTTTGCAGCTGGCGTTAGATTGTACACGGTATAACCACATACCGCACCTGAACACCGCCGCCAAGGTAGCGGTATGGGGCATGGTATGAGAAGTGTGGTATTGTTTGTATGCGAGGTATGGAATCATTTGACCGTTTGATTGGACTGTTGAGTCCTCAATGGTAATATGTATATATATATTTTTAATAGTATCCGACCCCTAAAATATTACAAACAATTCACACATTAAAAAAATTCAAACACATCCAACAATTCAAAAAGTCATTTTCACACATCCAAAAAATACACTAAATATTACAAAAACTCACTCTATATGGCTAAAAAACAACTTTATTGTTAGATGAACCGTTTGAATGATCTAACGATAGTAGTCTTGACCTTTTTGCGAACGCGATCGAGGAAGTCGGTACGGCGAGGTCACGAAAAGTAGTAAACCGAAATCGGATCAACGCTTCAGAAAGATTGCATCGTGATTATTTTTGTGACGAACCGAAATTCGA
>JAOXNX010000032.1:10380456-10397572 GCA_028566075.1 Solidago caesia
GGCTGCGTACATCTTACCTCCCTCAAACCCCGGCTGTTGCCGGGATTGAGTATCGGTTGTTGTTGTTGTTGTTGTATGTCTTTCTTTATGCTTATAGTTTTTAAATTTTTTATGTTTACAATTATTATATATATATATATATATATATTTTTAACCTAGCTGTCCCACCTGCTTTGCGGACTAATCCTAGGGGACTAACTACCCGCTTTGCGGTTTCCGGGAGTCGGGTGAACCTCGGTGGCCACACGGGGTATATTTTTGCTCCTAGGATTCGAACTTGGGACTTCTAGGTATTTTCACCCTTAGAGACCAAGTCTTTGAGCGGGTGAACCTCTGGGGCCACACGGGGTATATTTTTGCTCCTAGGATTTGAATTTGGGACTTCAAGGTATTTTCCCCCTTGGAGACGAAGTCTTTGAGTCATTGATGAAACGACCGTCGAGCATCGATTTTGACCAAAATTATGTGGCGTGCTTAAAAGTTAAAACCGAAATTATTAGGAAAACTTATATTATAGTGTGGAATTCGGTGCCTTTTATGATGAGCAAATGTATGTCAGTGTTTGTATGTAGGACTATAATTCTGGTTTTTTTTTGGGGGGGGAATATTAATCAAATTTGAAGAAGCAGGTTACAAATTACTATATGAACATATGAACAGCAGTTATAAATTGGTTTGTGATTTCGTATTTAGTCTAAATTCCTTATCGTTTGTTAAATAACTCTTACAATTTGTAGATGGCTCGTACTAAGCAAACTGCTCGTAAGTCTACTGGAGGAAAGGCCCCTAGGAAGCAACTCGCCACCAAGGTATAGTCATTGTTTTATATTTTTACTTAGGTCATTCTCATTTTTGACTCTCGACATATATGTATTTATGGGTCTTATTCAACATACCCTTAACTTTTGTTTTTAATGTTTGGAAACGATAAAAAAAAAAATAATAAATAAATCTTGCATTCTTTATTTTCATCTGTCCTTGCCCACTGACAGGGAATATATATGAAATGCAAGTTGATTTTTTTATTCCTGATCATGATTGTGGTTTTATTGTATGCTACTATGTTAGGCTGCTCGCAAATCTGCTCCAACTACTGGAGGTGTGAAGAAGCCTCACAGATACAGACCTGGAACTGTCGCCCTTCGGTTTGTGACTGACGCCCTGCTTTGAATCGTTTGCTCTTCTATTTCTTTCATTCATATGTTGTGTTGGTTGTAATTTTGCGTGGTATTATTTTGCAGCGAAATCCGTAAGTATCAGAAGAGTACTGAACTTCTAATCAGGAAACTGCCTTTCCAGAGGCTTGTTCGTGAAATTGCTCAGGACTTTAAGGTTTGCTTCATCGTACTAGTGTTTTTTTATTTTGAATGGTTACTTTAGCATACTTGTTTGTTTCCCATCATTATTACACTTTTTTCTGTTCCGTGAATATCCATTTCCATGTCAAATAAGTCGAAAGCGCCTGTGTTACAATGTTTTAAATTGTTCTATTTGAAAGAAGCTATATTATCTTATTATATATGATTTTTAGAATATAATTGTGCTTACAATGTTTTAAAATTGTTCTATTTAAAAGGAGCAAGTGTTAACGGACTGGCCCTAACCAAACCCAACCCTTCTGAGCCCTAACTCCATTTTAATCTGTCATCTGGCTTTGCCCGGTTTGCCACTTTTAGAATGATTTTAATGATGTTCAAATCTTAATGATGTGTCTGCTTTCTATTTTTTCAGACTGATCTGCGTTTCCAGAGCCACGCAGTGCTGGCACTCCAAGAGGCAGCTGAAGCTTATCTTGTGGGACTGTTTGAGGACACCAACCTGTGTGCAATTCATGCCAAGCGTGTGACCATCATGCCCAAAGACATTCAGCTTGCTAGGCGTATCAGGGGAGAGAGAGCTTGATTCATCAACTTAGTTACCATCTATGGACTATGCTACCAAATTCTAGACAGTATTAAGCTTTTAGTTTGTCTGTACTCGATATTCAATTTCTGTCGTTCTTGGTAAGATCATAAGACCTATCCTTAAGTTTGTCGAATGATTTATTGAGATTGGACTATTAGTATAGTATGTGACTATTTGTGGTTTGTTAGTTCTATCATTGCGTATTTCTGGATTTGAAATAACTGAACTGCTGCTATTAGTTCTTCAAAAGACGAAGACGGTGCACAATGTATTAAAACTTGAAAATCATACTAGTTGTGTTTCTAGCGATTAAAGGTCATGTATGAAAATTATATCTATATTCAAACCACAGATGGTAAGAGAAGGCAATGTGTCATTTTCTTTTCGGCCTTGTTTCTTTTTTACTTAATACACTTAATTAAGAATTTAATACATTAAGTCAAATTTCATGTTTTTTTTGGACTTAATAAACAAAAATAACCGTCAATTACCTATTTATTACTTAATATGTATAGACATTATTTATTCATTCAGCCACATAATACACACTTAATAACTAAAAAAAACTAAAAAAAGAAACGGGCCCTGCGTGGCTCATTATTCCTACTTCAACACGTCTTACATCCTTTGACTACTACATAGGCAAAGTGGAAACATTTTGTTATGGTGGAGAGTGGGCAGTGAACACAAATGCAGCAGAAAACGACCACGAATTGTAATCCACTGAGTTGGAAGAAAAGGGATGACCGTTGCTCTCTATGGACTATTTAGACTTTCTAAACAGGCTCAAAAAATTTGCAGAAAACCTGAAACGATATGTTTTGGTTTCTATAAATATTTCATGGATCAAGATCTGAAGATGACAATATTACCAATAGATGCAAGTAACTAAAAAACTATCGCATTTTTAAAGCAAATCATGTATATCATCTCCCAACCATACCACTTTGGTTGGTAATCATCAATACTATGTTTCAAACTGGTATCTATAAATCTTAATAGGATATATAGGAAATAAAAAGGAGGTAATACCTAACTGAACTTTCTATCTTCTCTATATTATTGGTTTCAATAAGCTCCAAGAATGGATTGAATACACAAATACTACCCGTGGGACGCTTCTAAAACTTCTAAAATATCCCAACTTTTCTCGCTACCTTCACCATCTTTTACCTAATGTGTATCTACTATCCCAAGGATATACAAAGCCCGCAATACTCCAAAGAACGGGTGCCTTTTCGTCATCTTCTGCATGCTTCAAAATGGATATCAAACAAGACAGTCAAGTCTATTTGATGACGAGGGAGGAGCTATTTTCATTATACGTTGATTCCTTTTGACATAGGCAATCAGGCAATGGATTTACGTAAAATGCTTCCTCTGAACGGAACCTATCCGTTCCTTTTGTTCCTGTGATGGGACCTTTTCTCCTCCGGGGTGAGCCTTGCCTGCAATAACCATGCCAATCATGGTAAAAATGACAGAAAACATAGCAGTGGCAAAAATGGGGTTGTGTTAACAGGTTAAAATAGGAACTACTGCTCAGTGCCAAGCCAATTGTGTTTGATTCAGAACACTTATCTGTCCAATATCTTCATCTTTTTGGTTTTTGTGAAATAATGCTGCATCTGATTTTTATTTTTCAAGAAATCATGCTATTTCGGTGATAATCTAACTTTGTAACTAGAAAGATTCTATGATGTTTTGCATTAAAATATGCTTTTAGTGAATTTTGACCTATTCCCTTTGCAGCTAATGTTTTCTATTTCACCCTGTTGACCTGTTAGAATAAAACACAATCCAAGTCGACCCATGGCCATTCATAGCTAAATGGATCTTTAGAAATCAGTAACCTATTCGTTAAAGACCGAGACTCTTGATACTGATCATTTGGAGCCTTAGTTAGCTACAAAGCAAGTTAAGTTGACTATTTCTGTATAGCAAAAATACCAAGGCAGGGCATAGACGGACCTAAATGGAAGTCCAGTATGGGCGAGAAAAAGATTTACATGGTTTTATAGTGCAACAATAATAAGTATGAAACTGTTAGTTTAGTGCATTTCATGAAATTTTGAAGGTAACCCATACCCTAGTCGAAATCCTGGATCCACTACTGCGGAGGGGTTATATTATATGAGGGTAATATGTGGACATCAAACGTCCACTAACTCAAGGATTTATGATTACTAGAGTGAGGGTGGCATGCATTTATATATGCATACATTGTTATAAAATATAAGAAATACCAGTAAAACAAATCAAGGGAGGAATTTTCTTCTAAACTCTTAAGCTCATCCATGCCATGAACATTGCAGCATGTTATAAGACACAAGGCTTTATGACTATTAACCAAATGCTCTGAATACCTTAAATAACGATGAAATAAAGGGATTTTCTCTACATCCAAACAACCTGGTTAACTCTTTGTAATGTGACAATGAAGTAAGTAATTTAACGTATTTACTAACGAGGAGAGAAATGCTGTTTACTCGAAGGGTATCATGAGAAGAGAAATGCTGTTTACTCAAAAGGGATATCGTGAAAAAGACTTTGTAAGGGATGATAATATTGGTGGTCATTTACCACTTAACGAGCACATGCATTTGTGCCTAAAGCCAATTTATGAATCACATCATGTGTTGATAGCACTGGAGAAGCGAAGAATTTACCTTCTTTTATGGATCTCAATTATCCGCCTTGAAAGATTCTTCCCTTCTTTCATTGTGCCATTAGCAATTTTGTCAAAAAAACGAACAAGGAGTTTCCTGATAGACAGAAGGCAAGAAGTTAATATAAGAAATAACAAAACACTGAATATCTAGGAGTAATATAGATAGGTAGTCAAATGTACTCCTTAAAATTAACAGGATCAGGGCACCTTTTGAACCAAATCCAATGCTGTCAAACATTTAAGATTATAAGATATTGACTTTTTGAACCCCATTACTGATTTTTCATTACTTATACCAATCTTGCAAATTTGACGACAAAAAAAAAAAAACTGCAGCTTGCAAAAATTTTGCTAAAAGGGAACTTCAAGCAAAATCACTTGCCTGTCAGGAGAAATAGTTTTCCTATGTCCCAAGAACCGACGATGACCCTCAACAGCCCTTGCCATATTCCCAGAATAAGAGGGAATGAAAATGTCACTTTCCACTGATACAATGTAATCTAAAGCAGCCATTTGAGATGCATGGTTGATGAATGGATCAAGCTCCTCAACTGTTGCCAATTTTTCCTTCAAAAATAAACACAACATTTGAATAGTTAGTCACAGAAGGAATGTAGATGTGATTATGAGTCTCGTTTACTGAAGAGTGCTTATTTGTTAAGACATTAAGGGCAAATGGAAAGAGTAAGACTGATTAAGTTTTATTTAGACAGGGAAGCAAAAAAAAAAAAAAATCTTTTCTTTTAAATTTCAAGGTTCAATTTTCTACCAAGAATTTTACTGTTGATAAATAAAAAGAGAAAAAAAGGATGTCAAAGACTCCATGGAATACATACCTTTCTCATTAACAGGGGGAAGCGATACATGAGATCAGCCATTCGAGAATCACCCCCATATATTTCTCCAGCTGCAATATATATAGGAGTTGTTGGCGGGAATCCAAGAGCCCTGAGAAACATTCCTACTTCTTTTGGAGTCAATGGACAATACCCCTTTGCTCTTTGTTCTATCGAATCAATGTCTTTAACTTTCCAATACGATGTATTTTCTCTGCAAAATAAAAAATAAGTCAAAATATAATACAAGAGATTCATAATATATCATGTCAGGCATTCACTTGTAATAATATATATAATTTACCTAATAGCCGTAAGTTCATTAGCTTCTTCGATGGATAAATCGTGGGTGCACCCACTAAAAGCAAGCATGTCCTTCTCGTATCTTAAATGCAATGCAATGTAAGGACCATAAGACCTCATCCGGTCCACCAATAACTATATAACAAAAATATTTAAATTAATATATACTAAATTGAACCAACAATTAAAAATAACTAGAGGTGGCAATTTCGAGCCAGTTACTCATCAATGGGTTAAGTTATGATTTCAAGGGGTCAAATAGGTGAATTGAATAAACATATTAACTAAATTGGTCAAATGGGCGAAAAGTACCCAACTTGTAATTTTAATTCATAAGATCTCATAAATCATCTTGTTCAATAAACAAAGTACATCGTTATTGAATGATATAATTTTGTAATCACATTCAGCTCACTAACAGTTCATAAAGGATTTGTATTTTTGGATAAGAAAGTGTTGCAGGTAGACCCGATCACCCAATATGGCTACCTATAGATTACTCATTTTGACCCATGACAGACTTTGACGACTTTGCCACCTCTAGACAAAATATTTATATATTTTACTTTTCCCATGGCTTCTATTCGCGGGGAGAATCGGAGGGCTTCATAACATGCACGGCAACGCAATTTCTGAATATCTGGAGGAAGGTTGTTATTTGCTAGTCTGGAATCGGATTTGGCAGCCCGGATAACCTAAAAAGAGGGATTAAAAGATTAATAATTGGTTGTCATACATTGATTTTGAATCACAAAATAATATTATCAAGTTCATAATATGATCAATAATGGGGTTAAACTGCAAAAGATTAAGGAACTATGAATCCAGCAGATACATATCTAACATTCAAAGTGAAACTGAAATTACAAACTTCAAAGTGGAAATGAAATCACAAACTTCTACAATGTTATGTAGCAGTTGTTTTTCTACATCTTCATGAGTCACTTACTTTCCAAATCTACGGTACTTGGCTTTTTACTAAACAAACCATGATTCTTGCAAAGAAAGACAAAAAAAACACTATATTTTGCAATAATTAACAATTTTCGACAGACAATGTCAAGTACCACGACTTTTTCCCTTTTAGATTTCCACAATTCCTCGAAAGATCTGTGAATCAGGTAAAATAGTAAGTGTTCTCATTTTCTTGGGAAATTGTGATACATAGCAACATACTTTAACTTTATTTTGTTACATGCAAGGACCTTACAAAACTGTTACTAAAATCACAGACTTTTCAAAATCGATTATTTCGGGTAAGTATGACTAAAAATCATGGCTTGCCAAAGTCGAATGGTATTTCTACAAACTTTTTAAGAGTTTTGATGATTTAAATAATGATTTCTACTAGATTAGAAATCATAATACTTCTAGCAACTTGCCATTCTTTTTCATTTTTGCATGAATAAGTCTTTGTTTGCCATAAAAGAAACAAGCAACATGATTGCAATAAGAAACAGAAAGATCGATAAAAACATGATTAGATTAATTGAATAGGTGTACCTGATAATCCTCCCACAAGCTGGCTATCTCTTGCTCATAGTAATCAATACCAGACCAGCTTCTAAAATACTTAACCGCTCTTGTGGCAGTCAGCAATTCTATTGGAAGTTTTTTAATTATTTTTACGTCATTAGCCAATGAAGAGATGAAATAATCTTCATCGAACACATCAGAGAAATTGCTGCATTTAATTCAAAAGGAATTAAGACTTGTTCAAAACATAAAACTTAAACTTAATTATTTTATAACATTGAGAAACAGTACCTAGTATCTTGCCAAAATGAGCGTTTATCAAGCTCCGGAACTACAAGAGTAGCATTTATAATTCGCGCAACAGCTACCATATCACATATCTGCACAAGAAATATCACTACGAAAATTTAACATTTTTGAACTGATATGCCCTTAAAGAGCACTAACTAAATGACATTTCCTAAATGGAAAGGTTCAAGCTGTTCATTTTCGTTTTCACGCCGACAAAGAGTCACAAAAATGAGATACAGTGGTCAAAACTTACTTGGGTTGGTAGCAGACAGACTAAGAAACCATTATTTCTAACTACCATATAAATATCTATCAAATCCTGTCTCCATTTGTTTATTTTATCTACTTTATAAATGGTTAATGCTTTATGTATGATCACAAAAACTATGTAATTACAACAAATAGTCATTTTTTTCCAGATGGAACAACTAAAGAGGCCATTAGGCATTAAAAACTACACTTTGAGAGACCTTAAAAGCCATCCAGGCATTTGACACTACAGATAAACCATAACCTAATCTGACCCATTCATAAGTAACTGGGCAAAAATTGCCTACCCTACTTCTATGAATCGTATATATAGTCGCTTAATATATTAACATCTAAAGATTGAAAGACGCAATAAGAAAAACATACCCCAGCACGCATTTGATTGAGCCCACCATTTGTATGAACAAGCAAGTAACCTCGGGTTTCTTCCGGAACTGAGTTCATAAACCAAATGAACAATGAGAAAAACACCTTTTCTTATATTAAATTCAAATAAAGCAAAATCACAAGTTCCTGACCTATATAGGATGAACTGGGTTCGACACAAGGGGCAAAGTCACGATTTGGTGGATGCTTCCACAACTTGTTGAAATCCAATGAGCCATTAGCACCCGACAACTGTCAAGTCTAAAGGAGTGAACATGAAAGATGCATGACTACTTCTGAATCGATACAAATAGATACACTTTTATAGTTATAAGTGAGACGGGCTTAAAAAACCATCATATTTAGCAGACCATTGCAACAAACCATCATTCTTTAAACAAGATAAAAAAAACTACACTTCGCACGAATAAGCAATTTTGGCTAAAAGTAGTTCCAAAAGTGAACAAATTGCAATACATAGAAACACGCTATTACTTTATCTCTAACTTGGCCATGAACTCTAATAAATCATTAATGAGAACATCCCTCTTCTGAGCACTATTATAAAACCGTCCAACTTTGTCACAGAACTTACAAAAATTTTGATCCATATTACCAAAAATAATCAACTTTAAAAAGTAGAGTGATTTTAGTAACAATAGTTTAACTCCAACAACCAGATTTGAGATGATGTAAAAGTAATATGTTGTCTGTTACAACTTGCCTTTCCCAAAACTCCCGTTCTTGAAGGTATTTTTTTCTTTTTTGCGACTTGTATTCAACAAAAAATGAAGTAGAGTAAGGCCAAATAAGTCATTATCTACTATCTAACATCTCACGTATGAAAACTTTGAAAGCAAACTTCTTGAGATGGATTGTTAAACGATAAATGAAAGAATAATCGGGTTTGAAAACAAGAAATGAGTAATAATTATACTAATGGGGAAGTAGAAGTAAGTTGAGTGAATCAAAATAACCTTGAGAGCAGGGAGAGGAGCTTTTGACAAATGGGGTCGGGTCCAGCTTCGCTCTTTGCTCAACTTTTGATATTGAATTTCATGTTGCTGCAATTTTAATTACACGAGATCAGTGGCGTTCTCATTTCAAACAGAGCATTTGATACTAAATCTAACATCCTCTGTTCAAAATCCAAGCACAACCCACAAGAATATAAGAAACCACACTTTTGTTATCCAATTTCAGGCTGCTACAAATATCATTAATCGACTTTTGAGATGCTAAATTCAATAATTTGAAGAAAAACCTACAAAAGGTCATCAATAAATAAACCAAAACTTGACAAACCACCCAAGATACGTAAACTTGAACTTCGAATAATACCCACAAAAAATTATAGAATCAAATACAATATTTAAGAAGCTTGATGAGATCATACCTAAGTACCTAACCCAAAACCCCTAAAAAGCCCCGTTAGGATTTACAAATGCGTAAGATAAATTTAACGAAAACCTACATAAAAATTTATAGCAGCAATAAACAGGTAAACAAAGAGGGACTACCCTGGGAAAGTCGAGCATTTGGCTCTAAATCTCTAATGTACGGGCCTCGCTAGTATAGTTGTGGTTAGCAACTATTTGCCCAAATTAGTACTTTTTTAGTCATCAAACTTTATTTCAAAAAAATACTTCAATAAATGAATCCTTGAATATTGGTTTCAAAAAGAAAAGCACAATCAAAAATTTCCCAAAAAATCACAAACTTTTTTTTAAAAAAAATCTTGATTTAAAAGAAAGGTCAAACAATCACATTCCAACAATACTAACTTAACTACAATAAAATAAGCCAAAAAAATATATATTCAAGAAAACTAAAACCCTAGTTAGACCCATCAATAATCAACACTTAATAGTCTATTGTTAACACACAGTAAAATATTGTATATAAAAATAACCGCTGTTAAAATAATTATCAACCGTCATGTACAACATTTTACTACGTATTAACTATAGCCCGAAGAGCTCTACTTAGCAAAACCCTTTATAAAAAAATCCCAAAAAATCAAAAAAAAAAAAATAATAATAATAATAATAAAAAATGATACCTTTGGAAGCTTATAAGGATCAGGAAGCATAGAAACTTGAGAAGGAGGGAAAAAAAGATGCAAATGAGCAGAAAATAAAGCCACCAATGAAATTAATGCTATTCCACATGTTAACACTCTTCTCATGAATCCTAACTTCCTCCATCTCTTTTTTTGCATTTCTTTTTTTTTTATTTATTAATAAAAATTATTATAAAAAAAAAAAAAAAAATTGTTGAAATCAATGAGAAGCCAAGACTCGGTTTTGTCGATCAAGATCTTCAAAGGAATGATTTTTCGAGATGGGTTTTTGATTTTATATTGTTTAGATATGTGTGTATGTATATGTTGTTTGTATACTTTAGTGGATTTGTAATGTTTTTCTGGGTCTTTTTGAGTGGGGGATTTTTGGTTAATTATTGAGTAAGGAATTTTTATGCATTTATTGTGAGAGCATGATGATGTGATGGTGATTTAATTAATTTAATTAGCATTAGGATAGAAGAAAATCGGTGGGATTTTGGAGTGTTGTTGAATAATTTAATTTTAATTTTATTATTTGAGTTTTCTTATCTTTAAAAGTTTTAGGTTTATCTTTAAAATTTTGCTAAATACTTGCACTAGTTAATGTACTATTTATGTATATTGCTTTCATTAACAAGACCTTTAAAAACTTTATGGTTTTGTGATGCTCCAAATATCTTTAGTTCTATAGGCAAAATTGCTTACAATGATCGAATTTGATCAATTTTATTTTAAAATGAATAAAATATGTCATTTTTAAAGTAGTCAAACGAAAATAATCATGAAAACTACCGAAGGTTGTATGGACTAACCAGTATTTGACATTTATAAATTTGGGGAAGGAAGACTAAGCATAGTGAAAGAGTATTGAGAGTCTTCGAGTTGAACCTCTTAGCCCTCAGAGTCCTCAAGTTCTCTCACAGCCCTAGGATTGACTTTCATGACCTCGGGGTTGTTTTTTTACGGTCCTCGGATTGACCCTTACAACCCTTGGGTTCGCAGCTCTAAGTTGACTTTCGTTGTCCTCGGGTGTTCTCATGTAGACCCGCCACCTCTTTCTCCTTATGCGGACATGTCATTTTCTAATTCATCTACATACACTTTTGCAGTCCTAGCAACCTGAATTCTTGGCTATTTCTAAAAATTGGTCAAATACAACCATGTAAGTCATTTTCCTTAAACTTTATGTTCTTTTAAGTTTCTAATATATTTGTTATTTATGTGTACCTTATCACACACACAGTATAATAATCTACCAATCAGTCTTCTATATGATTTGAATCAGAAAGCAGTTCTCCTTTGTCCAATGATTGCTTCAAATATGTAGGAAGAGGGAAAGACACATGTTTTTGCAACAATTAACCCGACATCCTTCAATAGATCCAAAGTGTATTTTCTTTGATTCAAATAAGTACCTTCTTAAGTACCAAGCCAACCCCATATCTTTAATTGTAAACTTGTCATCCAATGCCTTCTTTACTTGAACTATGTCACAATTTCAAATAAGCAAAATGTCATCCACATAGACCAATATAGCAGTAAAATCACCCCTGACTCCTTCACAAACAAAGAATAATCATGCTTAGACTGAATAAACCCCAAAGACACTAAAAATTTTAATAATTCTTGATACCATTGCCTGGATGCCTGCTTCAATCCATATAAAGACTTGTTTAATTTGCAAACTTGATGAGGTAAAGCCTTTTTGTATCCTTCAGGAGGCAACATGTATATTTTTTCATCAACATATCCATGTAGAAAAGCATTATTCACATCCAATTGGTGAAGAGGCCAACCTTTTGCTGTAGCAATGGCAATGATAAGGAGGCAACATGTATATTTCTTCATCAACATATGCATGTAGAAAAGCATTATTCACATCCAATTGGTGAAGAGGCCAACCTTTTGCTGTAGCAATGGCAATGATAACTCTAACAATAGCAGCCTTAGCAACAAGAGAAAAAGTATGCTTGTAATCTACTCCTTCTTGTTGATTAAAACCTCTAATGACTAACCTTGCCTTGTATCTTTCAATAGTACCATCTGACTTATATTTGATTTTATATACCCATTTAGAAGAAATAGCTTTATGGCCTTGATGCAAAGAGGTCAAGGTTTTATTTTGTTCTAAGGCCATAATTTTTGTATCCATGCTTCAACCCAATGCTTGTCTTGCTTTGCATGATGATAAGTAGTAGGCTAAACTTGAGTAAACACATGTGCTAAAAAAGCAACATAATCCAGTGGATATTGTTCAAAAATATGAGTTCTTAAACAATGGGTAAGTTGGGTGTTTTCCATCTTTGTTGTTTGTGAAAGAGACTAAAGCCTTTTTTGATTGTGGAACAACAAAATCCATTAGCCAATTTGGAGAGGTTGTAGTTCTAGTGGAGCTTCTAAGAGGTGGATTGACGGAGACATAATAGGAGGAACATTAACTACTGGAATAGGGTTGACTATAGGAATTGGAACTGAAGGTGCTTCATTATTGATGAACTCATGAGCATGATTATGTTGATTATGATATGCAGTCTGAGTATTAGGCTGAGATAATCCAATATTCAACTCAATCTCATCTTCTTCTGCCAAAGTGGGTAAGATAGTTGTAGGAAGAGTAGAAGATGTATCTTTGATTATATACTGTACAACAAATAACCCTTCTAACTAGGAGGGCATCCCAACATAATACATCTAACCCCTCTAGGATCAAATTTGTCCTTATGAGGTCTAATGACAACAGCATAACATAGACAACCAATCATTCTCAGATTATCATAAGTGAGAGATCTACCATATAGTAACTCAAAAGGAGTCTTCCAATTCAATATTTTCATGGGCATTTTGTTAATCAAATAAGTGGAAGCTAACACACAATACCCCCAAAATGCCTTTGGCAGGTTAGCATTTAGTTTATAGTGTCCAATAAATGTCTATGCTTCCTTTCTACTATTCCATTTTGCTATGGTGTATACACCATTGATCTTTGAAGGACAATACCTTTCTTATTAAGGTATCCCAAAACCTCACCATTAACTATTTCAGTACCATTACCAGATACTTAAGTATTTGGGAGTCTTAGCAAAGTGGTTTTGAACATAAGATATGAAACTGATCAATACAGAACAAACTTGATATTTTCTATGCAATAGGTATGTCCAAGTAGGTCTACTATGGTCTTCAACAATGGTATAAAAATAATGAGCACCATTTAAAGCAAGAGCTATATATGGGCACCAAAGATCAACATGCAACAATTCAAAAGGAAAAGATGACCTAGTAACACTTCTAGGAAAAGGCAATCTATGGATTTTGGATATAGAACAAGTGTCACAAAAGAAATGTGATACATCAACATGCTTACAAGCATCAATATGGATCATTTTAGACACATAAGTGTGACCTAATCTAGCATGAAACAATTTAGCAGAAACAATATTGCCATTATCATTAGCAACCTTATTAACAAAATGAGCAAACTAAGGAATGAACAGAAGAAGCAAAGCTAGCTTGAAAAGGATTGGAAGAAATCTTGCAAGTGTATATATTCTTGTAACCTTTGCCAACAACAACCAATTGATTAGTTGAAAGGTCCTGAAAGGCAAACCAAGTAGGACCAAAAATAGCAATGAAAGGCTTGGATTAGAGTAATTGACCCACATACATGAGATTGATTTCCAATTCAGGTACATAAAGGACATTTGTTAAGAGAAAAGTGAGAGTGATTTGAATATTGCCAATTTTATAAACCAATTTGATACCGCCATCAGGTATCTGACCTTAATAGGATATTTAAGAATCTTAATAGACTGAAATAGATGTAGGTGAGGTGACATGTGAATTGTGGCACTAGAATCCGTAATAAAATCATTTTCAATATCAAGTTGCACATGACAGCATTGAGCATGTAACTTGTCATAAAATGAAGCATCAACAAAGGCATCAATACCTGTATGTAGATGATTGGATGGACCAGCTTGATCTGAGTGATGATTAATCACAATTTTCTTGTCCTTTATCATTTTCATCATCTCAGATCATACTGTCGCCGCAAGTTTTTGATCAAGTCAAATGGGGAATCCTTTTGATCAAGATCAGCATCAACTTGTGCAGCTATTCTAACTACCTTTTTAGCCTTTTTACCCCTATACTAGTCTGGATAACCTAGTCTGTCAAAACATTGCTCATATACATGCCCATCTTGTTTACAATAAGTACACTGTTTGGACCTATCAACCTTAGACTCCCTTGTATAACCTTGATTGTTCCTTTGTCCATTTTGATTGTCAAAATAAGCTGACCAGGTACTACTGTGGTCACTTGCTTTTGCCTTTCAACTTGTTGAACAATGTAGTAAGCCTTATTGATGATAGGTAAAGGATCCATAGACAAAATCTGATTTCTTACAGACTCAAAATCATCATTAAGTCTCATCAAAAACTACATCAACCTAGTCCTATTATCAATCTCTTGATATTTCTTAGTTATAACCGACTCCACTTATTTACATTAAGAACCCCTATAGTTTTACTTATGTTACCACTTAAAGTGGGGTTAATTTGCCATTCTAAAAAAAAAAAAAAAAAGTGGGGCTAATTTCTTTTTTTTTGTTTTTTTGTTGACCATTCAAATTTTTGTAAAATAAAAGGCATTTCACCAAAATTTTAAATTTAAATTTTATTTTTTAGGTTCTAATTTTAGGAAAATTTTTTTTAATTGTATGCATGTTTTAATGTTTTAGTTTATGTTTCTAGTATGCTCGTATTTATTTTATGTATTAGTAATTTTTTAATGTACTAGTATTTTTAACTAATATATTAGTTTTTTTTTAATATAATGTTTTTTTAATTTAATACAATATTTTTTAACTAATGTTTTTTAATTAATATTTTCTTTAATATAATAATTTTTATATTTCTAATTTTCATAAAAGGCTTGCCAAGTGGACAGTTAATCTATTATCTGTCGGTGGAAGGTCTACCCTCATTATGTCTTTGCTTGGGTCTATCGGGATCTATTTTCAGAATGCAAAAGAAAGTTAACAATAGTACAATACCTTAGAGGCAATCTGCTCTACATTCTTTTGGGGAGGGACTAAAGATAAAAGAAAAATCGCTTGGAATAATTGAAAGTCTGTGTTAGATGCAAAAGACAAAGGGGGCATGGGCATTGGGAGCATGGAAGCAATGAACCATGCGTTATTATATAGGTGGCGCTGGAGGGCCTTGAATAATCCTTCTAGTCTTTGGGTGCAGGTGTTAGCGGCTATCCATGGAAACGATTGTTTCTCCAACCTTACGGCCATAAACAAAGGGATTTGGTACAATGTTGTTCAAGTTGCTTTGGCTATCCACGATATTTCTACCCTCACTTCCAGCATTATTATTCGTAAGGTAGGAAATGGTATGAAGACGAAACTTTGGAAGGATTTGTGGTGTGGTAATTCCACTCTAGCCTCGTGTTTTCCTCGTTTATTTGCTTTAGAAGTTGATAAAGATTGTACAACTTTTAGTAGGAGGGAGAATGGTGTATGGAATTGGGCTTGAAGAAGAGGTCGATACGTTACAGCAATTGGTCGATTGCTTACCCGACAATTTGAACATAGAAGATGCTAATTCTTGGAGGTGGAACCTAAATGGTAAAAAGGTGTTTTCTATTGCCGATTTGTGAAATCTTTGGATCTTTTTCGACTTCCAGGTAACAACAGTATTCGAACTCTATGGAACATTTTAGTTCCTAAGAAAGTTAATTTATTTACTTGGAGACTAAGAAGAGGATGCCTTCCAACCAACATCAATCTTTTCGCCAAGGGTGTTGAGATTACCTTTGTTACTTATCGTATGTGCAACAATGGGACAGAATTCTTGGAGCATATCTTTGATAAGTGTGTGCTTAATGATGATACTAGACGTCTTCTGTTATCTTGGATACATTGTGTGATTCCAAGATTACCGCCGGAAGACATTTGGAGTGGTGTGATAATTTAGATAAACCGAATAGAATTCGTTTCAGGATACAAGCTATTCTTTTTATTTGGTGGTGGCATATTTGGAACTCTAGGAATAGTGTGATCCATAACGGCATTCGCGAGGATAGCCGTACTTTATTTAATTCCATTGTTAACTACTCATTCTTGTGGATCGGAAGTCGGGACAAGAAAGCGCATTATTCTTAGGAGAATTTGAACACCAATCCATTATTGGTTAATTAATTAGTTTTATGGTGTGTTGTTTCCTTCTCATTTCGTGTTGGTTCTTTGAGCTGCTATTAATCGTGGTTTCCTTGTTTTAACGTGTCCTCGAAAATTGTTTGGGATTGCATGAAAAACATCACGAAGTGAAAACCAGTGGCTCAGCCTTCGTTGATGAGGTTTTTTTGTGTCTTGGTTATCCGTAATTGGCACAAATTTTTTCCAACCTTTTTGCAATCTTAGCAGTTAAAGTTTTGGGTTGGTTCTAGATTTTGTTGTTATTGTTAATTATCTAGAATTTTGTAATTGTAACTTTTTATAACCTCTAGCAACTTGCTAGTTGGTTTTCGTTTTAATATATGATTTTACTCCTGCCGTTTAAAAAATATATATAATATAATGTGTTTTTTTTTATATTTAATATGGAGGATGATGTAGCATGTGCAAATTGGGTTTCAGTGTGGTTGGAGACAATATAAGTCCAGTGTGTTGGTTTAGTGTACTGGGTCAGTTTAGGTCTTCCGACACGGCGAAGTAACATTCGAAGAGAAGCCGGGCTTCATTTTCACCCCCTACGAGTTTGCTAGAACCACCATCTTTTGTGACTTCGCTTGTTTTTATTTTTAATACCTTTTTCGTTTTTTTTGATGAAGTAGTAACGGGTTAAGAAGAAGATGGTTCAAATGGTTAGGGCCAAATTTTTGTGTGTGTGAGAGGGGGGAGGGAAGGGGGGGGGGGGGGGGTTT
>JAOXNX010000032.1:10404685-10424363 GCA_028566075.1 Solidago caesia
ACCTAAATGCTAATTGACCCAAATGCCCTCCTTAAAATCCCTTTTGTTTCCACAAGTCCTTTTACAATCTCAAGACCTTAATTAACGACTTGACTCTAACGGGAACACGACACGACTTTCTACTTAAATGACACACATAATTATGGCTCTACTAATTGCCACATAATAATTCACATAGCACATAAATGTTCATGCATTAAATATCTACTCAATTACAACGCTACTAACGGAGAGTCAACCTTGACTAACGGTCAAAGTTAACGACATAGAATAAAAGAGATCGGGATGTTACAGATTTTAAGTTTTCTTTTGTGAAATGAGTTTTGTTTTTCTTGTTTGTGTTTGGTGGATTTTAGAGATTTTTATTAGTGGATTGAGATTAGAGAGTTAACCTTCAAAGGAGTAGATGATTGTTAATTGGATGGAATTATGGATCTTGAAAGAGAGTTGATAATAGATAAGATTTTGGTAGAATGAAAATGGGGGAGGAGATAATATATGAGAATGTTGAATGAAAAAGGTATTCTGAAAAAAAGAGATAGGGAGTCTTTTCTCAGTTTTAATAATGGTTTTTAAATTTGTTGTTAAAAAAAGGATAAATTACACTTTTCATCCCTGAAGTTGGCACCGATTTGCACTTTAATCATGGAATTAACGGGAAGGACGAAAATACCCCCACGTGTTTCTCACGTACTTAACGGAGGAAAAGTAACGAAATTAGACGCGGTGACGAAAATTGCAAAAAGGGGCAAGTTCGATGTTTTTTTTGGTTATTTTTTGAGTTTGATGACTAAAAGTGCAAATCGTGCCAAATTCAGGGACGAAAAGTGTAATTTACCCTTTATTTTACATTTTTCGTCCCTGAACTTAGCCCGTTTTGCACTTTCAGGACCTAAAGTCGAGAAATTACAAAAAAAGTCTTAAAGTTGGGTTTTTTTTTTTTGCACTTTTGGTCCACGCACCCCACGTGAGAAACACGTGGGGGTATTTGGGGGTATTTTCATCTTTTGCAAATCTTCTTCTTCCCCATCTAATTAAACCCAGATCTCCATCACTACAAGACACCAATACCACCATCACCAACATGAATCAAAAATCAAATTCTTCATCTCTATCCACTCCACACCCACCGTCCTTCACACAACCACCCTCTCACCTAACCTCCACCATCACACAGTAATACATACACACAATTCTTCTCCTAAAACACTCTCACATTAACAAAAAGCTTAAATAAAAAAATAAAAAATGGCAAACTTATATGTAAAAGCTGTACCTCCAACGGATCTAAACCGGAATACTGAATGGTTCATGTATCCGGGTGTATGGACCACATATATACTCATATTGTTTTGCTTGGCTCGTTGTTCTTTCCGTCACCGGTTGTTCTCCCGGCATGGCCTGGACCATCGTTAATCTAGGTCACGCTCTGGTATACATACATACATATATATATTTTTTTCTTTTTCTTATTATTATTAGTTTCTTTTTTAGATTTTTAATTTCATTTAATTTCGATTTGATTTTAATTTGAGGTGTACATATATATGTTTGTGTGTGTGTGTGATCACTTTTTGTATAGCTTGCTTGATGATCTGTGTTTATAATTGTGTTTTTTTTAAATGCTGTGATTTAACTCGATTAGGACTATAGTAGTGTTAACATGTCTGTGTAATTAAAATTATGTATGTATTATATTATCGATTATTATTATGGACTATATCTGAATTTTATGGGAAAAAGGGGCAACACAAATGATCTGGATATTTTAAAGTTTATTCGTTATTGTGAAGCGGAATTCGTGTTCTTCAGTTTTGATATTTGGTGTGTATTGTCAGCAAAATGCTAAATATTTAAAAATGGAGATGGTGGTGATGGTGATATATGATATAGATCTGGAAGTATAAAACTAAATCTGTGTTTATATCATTAAAATGGAGATGGTGGTGATGGTGGGGAAGAAGATTTACAAAAGACGAAAATACCCCCACGTGTTTCTCACGTGGGGACCAAAAGTGCAAAAAAAAGCCAACTTTAGGACGTTTTTTGTAATTTTTTGAGTTTAGGTCCTGAAAGTGCAAAAAAAGCCAACTTTAGGACTTTTTTTTGTAATTTCTCGACTTTAGGTCCTGAAAGTGAAAAACGAGCCAAGTTCAGGGACGAAAAATGTAATTTACCCTACAAAGTACAACACTAAAACATATAATAACTAATAGATATTTTTTATATTACCAAGTACCACATACTTTTTGTTAAAGTATATGGACACTTATAATAATGTGGAATATATGTGCCTATGTGAGGGATGTCTAATGTATGTTATTTTTGTTTCATAAATGGGTAAATTACTAAAAAAATTTAACATACTTACATTATGTAAAATATTTTTGAATTAAAGAAGATTTCAAATTCAATTTTAGAAGAAAAAAAAAGTAATGTAATTTCAAAAAAAAATTAAAAAATTAACATAATATCCAAAATATATTAAAAAATGATATTTAACAAGTTATCTAAAATTTCCTAATTAAAAAACCAAATTTAATGTCTAAAAAAGGAAATATTCATTTGTTTTGCTTATTTTTAAAACTTTAGTCTTTTTTTTTTGGTTCAAATTTATTTTATGTTTTCCTAATTAAGAAATTTACGTTATACTATTACCTTTTTCCATAATTTGTCATTGTTTTATCACTAAGACTAAAGGGAGTGGAGCGGTTTAGGAGGCGACTTCCCCTCGAGTACAACGCTGCCCCCTTAGGTGTTTTGGGGGTTGCGCGAACTACACAGGACACTCCGTTTTAGATTCTCGAGTCACCAACTCTCTCTCTCTCTCAAGCTCTCACTTTTTCACTTTTATATTTTTCCAACCAATTATCTAAAGCCACTTGTCGAAAGTTCCCTACTTACGCAAGAAGCCCCACTTCCCCATTTTAAAGTAGCAACTTAGGGTGTGACATGACGTCATATGGCGCAAGTCCTCCCTTTATAGAGTTGCTTCACTCCTTTCGTTCTAACATTGCATATATGCTAGCTCTTAATATAACATAAAGTATATTTTGTGATTTGACAAGCAATTCATACGATATAACTTTTGGTTAATTTAATGCAAAATGGCGAGAGCGTGTGAATAAATAAAAGTGCAGCCGTGTACGGAGCCGGTGTGCAAAGGTTACGCGTGACTATTTGCTGTCTTTCAATTTTGTGTCTTTTTGATAATTTATTACTAGACTGGTGTCTGCACGATGCGGCGACAATGATCGTAACGACGACGGTATGGTGTTGGCGGTAACGGGTGGCGCCTGAAATGGGTGGTGATGGCGGTGCCGGCGGCGGTGGTATGATTATTGATGTAAATGTAATTGATATAAAAGGGGATAATGTATTTATTTTAGGAGTTGAAGGATAGATGTTTTAAATTATTTCATTAAGGGTATTTTAGGTATATTGGTTAATTATAAAAAGAATGCTTTTGAAATTAAATGGTAATTTAGGTATTTTAAAGGTAGAAAGTTGAAAAAAGGGGAGAGGGTTGCTCTTTTATATAGTAGTATAGATTATGTGATGTGATTTTTTAAAAATATTTTCAACGTGTGGAAAAGAATTTGGATCAAATAAAACACATACGTCTAAACTCTACAAGGAGAAAAAATAGTTTTGTGATGTGAAGGCATGAGTGTGACTAAAAAGTAAAGGTTTTGAACATTTTAACTCCAACCGATTCATCAATTGATGATCATGTTTTAGGGAGAAAAATATATACTCAAGTCCAATCGTCTTTTAGACTAAAGTTAACATAACTAGGGCTACTAAAGTCGATCGGTTTCTATTTCTTGTGAAAATTATAGAATTTAAATAAACAATCCATTATACTTGTATATAATGAAAAACATACATATACGATTCACCCGACCTCCAAAATGTTCTGTTAAGAAAATCACACGTTATGCGGCACATAGCAAAGTCTACGCGGTGCATAAACATAAAATTTCCTCGTTATGCGTCTCATAGACTTCCTTATACGGCACATAGCAAGCCCATGATTAGATCAGTGAAACTTGTAGACCAATACTTCAAATTACTTTTCCATAATCATCCTTTCAAACTTATTACAATATATTTCTTATACAATATGAAAACTTATACTCGTTTCATAAGTTGGTATAACATTTTTGTACCAAAACTATGTTAGCGGGATTTTGCATTCCAAAAACAACTTGCAAGTAACCATCAAAAGCTCCATACCGTTAGAAGTACCTTGCCGCCCTCGGTCAAGTCAATTACACCTAAAAAGAGAAAATATATACTGGGTAAGCTTAAAATGCTTAGTGAATATACAAATAACTTTACAAATGCATCAATTTCACATGGTATTTATAATACTGGACACGCCATATATTATAACATCTCAACAACTAATCTGGATCCATATTTTCTCAATTTGACTACATGTAGTGAGTCATCACTCAACTCTTGTTCAATAATCTCAATATCTAATCAACTTGACCCCTAGTACGGAATTCCACCTCATACCTCAAGGTCAAGTTGATTGATCAACCACCCGTATACTCACCTTAAATGTTGATTAATCGTTACACGAATATCAAATCATCCCATTCACGAATTCCGCAAAGCAATCAACAAACTAGCATGTATATCCATATAATTACATAAGCAACAAAACACACACACATGCACATATAATTATATCTCATTTTACCTGTTTTATCCCATTAAACTCATTTATGAAATCTACGCATTCTTTCTTTTACACATTTCTCTTTACTGGCATTATAACTATCATTGTTTGTTTTGCCACTTTAGACTACGGGGAGTAGGGCATTCCAAGGAAGCTCCAAACTCCCCTTCATTCGCCATGTGGGGCCAACTAAGCAATGTGGCTTTCCCTCTCTTTTTGTTGGAGTAGGAATGCCTTTTTTTGTTTTTTTTTTTTGGGTTATATATATATATATATATATATATATATATATATATAAAGTGGAAGGGGTAATTGGAAAAAAAAAAAAATGAAAAGTTGGGGCGTCTCAAATAGAACGGAGTCTCTTGATTTTTGGTGAAGCACGCCCCTAGGATCCCTGTACATGGCGTGATGGTGGTGTTCCTTGTGCTTTTTGGGCGTGCCATGGGAGGAACACGCCTTACTCCACATGGCCTTACCTCACCCGTTTCATAAACTCTATCTTTTCTTGTCCAAAAATTACTTACAAACTATTTGACTATTTTTATATCAATAACTTATTTCAACAACTATACAGAGCTCATTTTTAAGTATTCAAACTATTTTCAGGCTAATTCACTCATTATGTCACTTTTGACCCGTTTGGGTCAAAACTTACAATTTTCCAACTTATACACTTCTGATGCATTTGAAGTGATCTAGCATTTACAACTTTACCAATTCATTATAGAGTCGAATATTCACTTTAAAGTGGATCTAGAGGCGGACGATATCAACACCATGTATATTGTGATTATATGTTTAAGCAGTCCTGCTTTGTAGTATGGAGCCATGGAGGAAAGCCATAAATTAGTTTTTGGGTCTTATAGAAACATATGTCAATTGGTACTACAAATTGGTTTCCCCTGTACCGAACGGGTAACGAACGGTTCGGTTCCAAAACCGAAAATCACCCAAACTAAAAACCGATACTGAAACAGAAATTTTCGATACCGGTACCGGTTCAGTTTGGTATTTCGGTAATCTTGCTCATCCCTATTACCGCTAACCTAAAAACATGTAACACATGTTGGTGTCATGTGTTCATATTGCATCATTAAACAACCAATGTACTTCTTGTGGTTTACTGGTTTTAACCTTGAACAATTATAGTTGATAACGATTGACGTAACAAATAAGTCATTTTTTAAAGAGAGGGTAGCATCTCTGGTCGGTCGTCTTAACTTTTTCATTGAGCCCACACACAAATGTCACCCATATGTGTGGCTCATTCAAACTTTATGGCGAGCGTGGCATATATATAGAATATATTGACAACACTAGTCGAGTGTAAACATGAAAGCTTACACTTCGAATAATCAAACATGAGACATGCATGTGATACAAAAATTACCACATTGTCCCAAGTTCATATAACCTTTTCATCTTTTTCCATATTAAAAAGTTTAATTGTTGACTAATGCCTTTGAACCAAAGACAATGGTTTAAAAACCATGATACTCTTAGGCCGGTCACTATGTGGCCGTCGTGGCCATTCATCTTTCTCGTCGTCCCCTTTTACCTTAGGCACCGGCCCGTCATCATCAAGTCATCGTCGTCCCCCGTCTTTTTTACGAAATGGCAAAACGAGTTGTGTGGGTCATGCTTTAGTGTATGTGAGTGTGTATTAATTATTTTTTTTTATTGGGGATGAGATGATGAAGGAGGTATGATAGGGAGGGGGTAGTTCTTGGCTGTGTCTTGGAGAGAGAAAGCTGATGTGGCAGTGATGATGATGAGATGATGGCGTCAGGATAGGGAGATGCCTTAAGATTTGGACTTAGAAAAAGGATATCCATGAGGACCAAGACAAAGAAACCCAACACATCAAAATGAATGATATAGAAAGAACATTCAAAAACCAACTACTCAATCGTAGTCAAAACAACCACCCGAATCAAATCTTAAGGTGGTTGGACGTAGAGTAACATGTCACTAGTCATTATAGCCACATAATCTTATATATTATATACGGTAATGTAATATAATTCCATTAGTTGGGAGGCAGATGCATTGAATTGAATATAGAATTATATATAGTTGGTATTCATGTTACATAAATTAGTTAAACGAAATAAAGAAATGAAACCCATTTTTATTTTTTAGTGCCACCTTATGAAATGGTAACTTCAATGGTGTATTAATTATGACAAGTGGAGAATCAGAATTTTAGGTTTATGGGGCCGAACAGTTTACAATATTAGTGTAAGTTTTGTTGGGAGACCAATTAACTTTGGATTAAATTAATACATAAAAATATACTAGAAATATAAAGTTTTATAGATATTGTAGGGTAGTCACGTCGACCATCGTTCGTCTTCATGTACGTAGCTCTGCCAATGATTATTGAACAACTAATATATTCATTCATAATTTGAATTACTTTGTTTTTGTCTGAGTGTAGAAATTACCTATTAATCAAAAGATTATGGATTCTAAGTTTATGATAAATAAATTGTAAATATGTGTTATTTTATGTGTTGACATGCCTTTAAATAAAATATACTCATTAGTCATAAAAATGTTAGATAACCAAAAACTTTGATTTTTCATTTTAACCAAATATATTGCGACACACACTATGATTTGGTCCAAATTGCAAACATATATATATATATATATTTTCTTTTTTCTTTAACGGCCAACTAAATAATTTATAGCCTGAACACTGTCCGGGGTAACCCGATGGCTAAAAGGCTACCTTCAGCCGGCCCAACCCAGCCATAAGGAACTCGGGTCTCCCTAAGCCAAGCCATCATTAAAGGACTCCGATATCGATCCTTCTATGAAAGAATTGGCGCAACATGTGTGTTGTGATCTGCTTTTTCTTTTAATAAATTTTTATTATGTAGTTTGCTAATACATTAAGCTTTATTTTTTTAACCAATATTTTTTTTTTTTCGTAATATTTTTTCATATCTTGCAATGATGATGTCATCACTACTGTCATTCAAAGATTTTGGCTAATATAATTGATTGTGCTAATATCATCGCTACTAATGTTTGAGCCTATAATTCCAGATCTAAGTCATGAAGCTTTGCTATTAGCATCTTGCTAATGGTTTATTGTTATTATTATTATAATATATATATTTCCGTCATTTAAAAAAAAAACCATGATATTTTGCATTTGTCTCTTTCATCTGATACCCATATACGTATGTTTCAAAAATCAGTGACACACATACATGGTATGATTTTGGCTAACATCATTGACCATGCTTGATTTTTCAAAAACCAGAAGTGCGAACCGCCATGGCTATTAACCCGAAGGTCTATCCTGCCAAGATACGGCCCGGATCTTCCGATTCCCCTTTTCGAATCGTTTATCATAATCGCCAGTTTATATTAGAAACCGTAACGTGATAACGTAAATCACAGGCAACCTAATCGGATTCTGGCAACATATTGATTTAAAAAGGAATTCCGGCAGCACTACAACTGATCAAAGTCCGACAACGCTACCGCTATACTACCAAGTTAATCACAATCAAGCAATTAACGATAAAGGGGTCGTCGGAAAATAAAAGCAGGTATATATATATAATAGTAGCAACAGGCCGGAATACCCCAAAAGGGTGTCATCAGAAATAGGCCAGAAAACCCAAAAAGGGATCTCTGGCTACGGTTTAACAACCACCAAACAAGGGCTCGCCAGCGCATGCAAACAAAGCCAACAACTCTGGTTCACCGCCAAGAAAACCCCCAATTGAAGTTAACTAGGTTCGTCGGAAAACCCCAACAAGGGGTATAAAAACCGCTGAAAAAGGCACCAATAGGTAAGGACATTGGGAGCATCGGTATGTGGCATCGATTTCGACAATATATAGCCAAGAAAATCATGATCAGTTGCCTCAATCGCTAACCCCCCAAAAAAAATAGGTTTTCGCCAATCGGTCGAACAGGGGAGAAAAACCCCAAGAAAAATAACGGTCAACAAAGCACGCACCCAACGTTCCTTTCCATCGGTGTTGCAACACCGGTTTGTACTCCATTACCGATATCGATGATTCACCGATGAATGAGGGGTGTGCTGCAATTGTGTGAACATCCCAACATAAATATATACGACAATTTATTTATGAACCTTTAGGATCGCGCACGAAGAGCATCGAGGCACTAGTTGAACTCGTATTATGATAAAATCCATCAGAAATAAATAACTTGAAATATGATTTTTCCCTTGTCTCACATTGCTTCATGTAAAGAAGTTTAAGCTTTTCTTTTCCTTTAAATAGAGACCTATTTCCTTCTTTAGATCTTGCACTAAAACTCTTCCTCTTCCTTCTTTCTATGGGAGTTTTAAAATCACCTTAGTTATTTGAGAGCAAACCAATTAGTTATTTTTTGGTGGGTTTTATTATAACTTTAGATTTCAATGTTCATCAAATTAACTTGATTAATTATTTGGTTATATATAATTAATTTTTGATTAATCACATGTATTTTATAATTAAATAGTTTAATTATTTACAGTTTTACACCTTTTAATTTGAGAAATTATTTTGTAAACCTTCATGAATGATGAAAATTCGTTTTCGATACAAACTAGTTGTTTTTAGTTAATAAAATCCCAAAAGTGGTATAAGAGATCAGATCATGCATGATATAAGTCACTAATAGATCGATATACAATCTTATATTGTATAACGAAGTGTATTTTTAGTTTTGGTTGAATGAACTCATATGTTAGCACGTATCGGGTTGATTCACCTATGTGACTATTATAGAAATAACATTTTAGATGGCTATGTACATGCATCCATAGCAATGGACCTAGTCACAAAAGACTTAATATATGATATTATTATGCGTAAGCTCTTTTTAGTCCACCCGTTATATTGGTTGTGATCGCTTTTGATTGTTTCTCAAATTTTATTTTTCAAATTAAGATTGAATTGTGGGTATATGTTTTATTTTAGAGAAAATAAAATTAATTTTGAGAGAATAAAATTAAGGGCTTAGGTTGGATGCAGCTGACTGCATCATTTTTTGATGCAGTTACCTTGAAAATCAGGGGGGCATTTTGTAATAAATCAATTATCCATTTGATCTATGTGTGTGACTGCATCTATTAATTTTGCAGTCAGCTGCATAATTAATTTTCCCTAAAATTAATTTGTGTAAATATTTTTCGAATTAAAATTACGAGTAATTTTATTTCAAAATTAAGATTGATACTCAAATAAAAAATTTTGAGAAACGAAAACCAATTCAAATCTCATATGAATTGACAAATAGTTGTCAAGGACTCAAGGTAAGTGGGAGTTCGATGACCCATCACGAAACTAATAAAGTGATAACTAGTCCTAGTTTGACCATTATTTGTCATGTAGTTTTTGTGGAAACTACATATACAATTATGGACTAGTTTACGCATGCGGATATATATTTAGAAATTTAACATTTAACCATCTATATATCTAGAAATTTATTGACAATTAAATATTTAGAAATTTAACATTTAACCATCTATATATCTAAATAGTGAGATTGCTAATTTTCTTAATTTCATTATAAGAGATCATATTAACCACTAATCACAACACGAATTAAATCAGGACAAATAATTTTTTTAAGAATTAACAAAGATCTTTGCAAACCCAGGAAAAAATATTTTTGATAAGTTACATTCTCACTGTAGCAGCAGCCGAAAATTCCTAAAGGAAGGGGTATACAGTAGATGTAAACCAAAGCAACATTAGCATACTTCTCTTACAAAACTGTAGACAGCTAAGTTTCTATTGGGAAAGCCACCCACGGCGATCACCGTGTGTACATGTTATAATCTAATGATACAGCTGTTTGATATTGGGCCGAGTGATCGTTACTGAAAATCTATGTTGTGAAATCTATGGGGCAGCATATACATTACAAAATTATATGCTGCGTATGTTAAACGTCTAATGACTAGCCAAAACATTTGGAGCATCACTATTCTCCAAATTTATCCGCTAGATGTATTTACCTCAATCTTAGAACATAATGGAGTTGAACACGAGGAGATGTCTATACCCGCAACCTCCATTGCATTGCACACCCATTCTGGAACATCACCGTCTGGAAACTACAAAGATGGAAAATTTATAAAATGGTTTAATATTTTCTAATTATGACAACGTAGATGATCTAGAAAATGGTATCCTAAAAGGGAAACTTTCATGTGATGTCTAAGCTAGAACTTTTACAATCTTGTAAATTTTCCGAAACCTCGTTATATTATCTGAAAATCACGTTGATAATCTTATGAACAAAACACATACCATTTTGCCCAAGAAGTCGCACACGAATCTGCAGACAGAAACATTTATAGCACATAAGAACTTGTTCTCAAAATATAGAAGATCACTACCCTGTCACATGAAAATTGCAATGGTTGACACTGCCCGTAATTTTTAAAATATATTTGGTTGTTTAGTAAATCAATATCATAATTTACTTTTATGGGGCAACCTGTGTGGCAATTTTATGCAGTATCCGAAATAAAATTTGAGGCAATTTTCATGTGTCGGAAGAAGTACAAATTGAGGATTACTGAAAGTTAATAGCAGATAAAGTTTGAAGCCAAACATACTTTGGAAATCTTCCTTCTATAATTGACGAATGAAGATTTCTGCTAAGCTGCAAATATAAAATATTTCAATGCTCAAATTTGAGAAGCAATGTAGTTTAAGAAAAATATATAAACCATTTGGAGGTTATTTTACCTGCAACATATAGTATAGATTGTGATACGATAAAAGTTGAGAACCCATGGCATCTTTTGTAACAAGGCAATGAAGGTAGGCCCTTGTGTAGTTTTTGCAGACCTACATTACGAGCAACAAAAATATTCAAATAATGTAGTAGAGATGGCAAAATCGGCAGTTTCGAGTGGAAGGTGTATAACGGCTTGAACAGAATCAAATCAGAACTGGTAGTTTATAACAGGGGTAGACACGGGTCGGGATGGGCTGACCTGGCAACACCTTTTTGTCTCTTTTTTTCTTAAATTGTAACAAAAACTTATATCCAAATATTATTAAAATTCCATATTAACAAAATACTTTAGTTTTTGAATAAAGCGGCTTAAAAAGATTTTAAGGATTTAAATACACCCTGGGTGACTTTGATCCAGTCGACCCACCCATTTTTAAGGTTCATCGTATTTGAAGTTTACTCATTAATGCTTGGGTAAAATAAACCATATCAACCCACACTGGGTAAACAGGCTTAAACTGTGACCTTTCGAATGTATTCAACTATTCATTAGTTGTATTCATACAATATGAGAAATAAAACAACATACCATACACTCGCATGTTGAGTCAATCGGTCGGGTATCATCAGCCATTGACTGGTGTTTAAGTTTTAGGACCCCCTGAAATCAAGATTTCCGAATTTGGTCAGAACTCAGAACAAAACCTTTCCAAAACTCATATGGACCTATTGAGGATAACATACAGCTTTTAAATGCCCAATATCAAAGTCATAATAGGTTAACTATTGTTCTTGAAGATGATATACACAGGAGTCAGGACAAAGGCACAAACACTAACGAATTTCAGATAGCAAAAAAAAAAATATCTTTACTCTTTTCTTAGAAAGAAAAAGTAAAGATACTGAACGTACCCTTTCATCTCAAGTGACTGTAACAAATTTTCATTTGTAATGTCTAAAGTCTAAACAAAAAAGTAGTCCCTCACTAGTTTCCAAAGAAACTATTCAGAATCAACCGACTATATAGTAACAATTACAAAAAACTAACATTTTGATTCAGAAACTCCTTTTACATTGTCATATCTAGAGGTATTCATATAATTAGCAAAAAGGCAAACATATTCACGGAACAGAGCACACAGGTAAATTTTTATTTTATTTTACGAATGAAGGAGCAATTTTGAATAGAAAAGTATCCAAGAAATGAAATTTTTGTTGAGAAATATCATACCTCTGGCACCAGAGCCGTGCCAAATCGAGCTGTACGTGTTGGATAGACACAATCATACATGTCAGCACCTAAAGCACTGCAAACTACAATATCAAGTGGATAGCCAACACCCTGAAAAGATACAGTCGCGCGACAAAATTATGATACACTGAAGGTAGAAAAATTTGCCAGTTGGATAAGAGGTAAGGGTGAAAACTGGTATAATTATGGTAATGATTGAAATGGGCCAAGTCAGATTGACTTGAAAGATTATTTCCAAAAATATTAGAAATTTTATGTAAACACATGTGCCAAATATGATCTAAAACATATATTATATCAATAATATATCTCAACTCTTTCAATACAAGGATTAACAAGATTTTGTGCATTGAATATAAAGTTCAGGTGATGTTTGACACCGATTTCCTGTTAAGCATTTCTTTTTTAAGCTCCTCAGCCCGTTATAGAAAAAACATAACCAGAACCAACTCTACGATGTAATGGTCCAAAAATACCACCTCCACAAAAATCTGGAACAACACCCAAACCCACCCCAGGTCAAGCTCATAAATGGTATATATGTCGATCAATAAAGTACCATAACATAACGGGGTTTGCTTTCAGGAAGTGAAGCAGTGCATTGCGCAACAACACGCCAAAAGGAATCTTTATCTTCACCGCCTGTAAGGCCACCAATAGCATAGCTGTTGCACAAGTAAGTTTCAAGTCAATAAACTTGCTACTTAGTATCAACTCTGAAACATCAAAAACATAAGTGCCATAATGGCCGAGGTTCGCAACGGGTCAAAACGGTTGCATTGTTGTAATGGCTGGTGGGTTTAGTTTGACATGAAACACTCATCCAGATTTCTTGATTTATTTTGTAAATGTTATAATAGATTATACTAATACTAATCTCATTATTTAGAAAAAAAATGATTCAAGAAATTTTAAGCATTAAAATTAGACTTGGGGGACTTCCAGTTTGACTTGTTTCCTCTACCAAACTCATTTATTTTACCCTTTTAACCAGTCAGATATCAAAGTAACCCAGATCGACCCATTGATAGCCCACCTATAATAATATTATTTATCATGGGTTCATCATCATGAGCTTTATAGTGAAGTACGATTTGGTCAAAATTCATAGTACATTGTTGAACAAAATAATATATTTATTAGAACGTTTCCCAATATTATATGGAAAATCATAAAGAATCGCGAGGCAAAACTGAAGTAAAATTTACGTGAGTTCTTTACATACCCAGGCAAATTCCTTTCCACCAAACCTTGGACACATATATCCCTGATAACAATAGGTTAGAAATATGGTCAATTAGTATGGATGACGATTACATATATGAAGATGGATTGCACTAGCAATTTAATAACTAATCACCTTAATACTGGATCTAAACCACCTTGTACAATTCCAAACAAATTCTGTTCCTTTGGTCTCTTATGAGCTGCATATCCACAACATTAAAGAAGATATAATCAAATCTCAGAGGCATTAATGATATCATAAACAATAAGCAACAGAAGGACTTTCAACTGCCTTCAGCAGTTCAGCCTATTCAACATGTTGCCCGTTTAGCTAATTCTTTCTATTTTACCCTATTGAGAGCAAACCCAATCCAAGTGGCCCATTCATAGATAAATGGCCAAATGGGTCAAAACTACCTCTAACTTATTTTGAAAAATACCAAAACTCCAAACTAGGATAAATTAGGAAGGAAATTTAAACACAAGAGATGCTACATTCTTCTAGTGTGTTTACTACTAACTCACCTAACCATGTAGGCAATTACTAAATGGTATCGTGTGAAATAACTTTATTTAGTCTGCTAAAAAAAACACTTTTGAAATCTGTACCTGCTATGCATCTGTCTATCCAGCGCAAAGTGCGATACATAGCTTCTTCAATACGAGGACCTGTAATGGTGGTTTTCACTACATCGTCAAGGGCCATAATAATGTCTGCTCCAATTCTGTTCTACCAAAGTAGATAGACATACAAATACACCGTAAAAGATGAAGGTCAAGTTACGATATAACTGCACACAGTCACAAAGTATCCAAAAGCATATCGAAGCTACAAACATTATGTAATTCCCAAACTGCCCACAAAGTATATTATTAAAGCCATCAATGAATCATCAACAAACAGTAACATTAAGATCTATAGTCACACACACAAACATCATTGGAGGGGGATATATATGTGGCTAGGCAGCATACTTATGAGTTCTGTGTACTAAAACACCCAAAGAATATTAATAACTACTTACTTGGATTTGGATTGATTCTTCGGGTGTAAGGAGCATCGGTTTGCCATCAACGGGTGACTGCAGAATCAATATCGAATGCTAGTTATGATTGATGGTTAATCTACAATAGGAAACAAACAAGCCTAGTACATTCTGTAAAAAGCCTATATGTGCATAATGTTTCATTGGTTTCATCACTCATCTTGCTATTGATCATAATAAATCAGTGTCTAAGCATGGTGATTATGATCACTTGTCAAGTTCAAAAAGATGATACGTATTTGAAGTTGGAGATCTAATTGTTAAATTAGTTGGAGTTTCTAACACCTTATAATGTATGTTCATTAACTCAATAAATTATGAAAAAGGTACTTATGAAAATCAAATTGTTCCCAAATCGTTATACACTGAAGAGAAGAAAGAGCTTCATGAAGGGCTAAAAGCCCATTCAACTGTCACTAGTGATACGAGTATTAGAAGATATGTCTTCAAAAAAGGTATGTTAGGTAATAAAAAGCCAATATAAAATGGAATTTCTTTTCATTAAGTGTAGGACAAGTGTAAATTTTCGCCCCTTTATATCATGGACTTGCAGTATGCATCAATCAGTCTTAACTTAATAAGCATCGTAATTGCTAATTCTTCAGGATATGTGTATGTGTGTGTGTGTGAGGGAGAGAGAGAGAGAACCTGAAACGTGACACCTTCTTCAGTAATATCAGCTAGATGCAACAAGGAGACCTGACAACATTTCAAATTCAGTTGCATTGCCTATATACATCCAACCATCCAAGAGATGCAAGTAATAATGTACCACATGAGACGTATACGTAAACATTTCATCGTATCAATTATCCAAGAAGAGCAAAAGAGAGACACTAAGGCTAAAACAAATTACAGCAGCTGTAAATGCACAATATTTTAGTATAATTAACCAGTCCAGGACAGATTTCCAAAGCACAATATCGGAAACATTTGTTTACCGTATGAGGATACTGCATCACGAGTACACACTGCACGACATAACTGTGTAAAACATTATCGTAATCTTGCAGGGTACATAACTATAATTAGAAATGGTCTTGTTGCACTGGAATTAGTAGGTATTGCACAATATAAAATTATTACCGGTTAGGATTGATTTTTTGGCGACAATTTTCCCACTTCTTGCTTATAGATTCTCCTCACACACCCAAAGGTCTCAATCCCTTGAACACATAATTTTGCTCACCCTGACACTCAAACCTTTTCTACGATTCTCGCACAGATCAAATTTCTCTAATGCCAAAGTACATAAACTTAGTTGCCTAGATGGATTAATCTAAAACCACAAATCATTGGCTATGGCATGCACACCAGAAAAGCAGCTCGGTCAGCCCAGGTTTTATTTAGTAAATCAAAACCGCCCAAATACAGAAACATGTTAAAGAGTTACAATCAGCATATAGCAGTGTCCATTTCAAATTTAATCTATGTAATGCTAAGACAATGCAGTTGACCTGCGAACAATTTATTTGAGACACAAATTTCTGAAGAATTACCATCTGAAAACCACCAGAGTCGGTGAGAAGTGCCCTTGGCCAGTTCATAAACTTGTGAAGGCCTCCTAATTCATCTATTAGCTCAGAAGTTGGACGTAGTGCCAAATGATACGTATTTCCAAGTATAATTTGGCACCCGATTTCCTCAAGCTGAGGCGTCGTCAAACCTTTTATTGTCCCTATAGCCATGCACACATAATTATGTTCTATCAGTATAGAAATAAAAAACAAAAAACAAAAAATAGACTGCAGGGTATCCACAATTATTAAAGTGTGTCGATTTGTAAATTCATGAATAGAGTATCTGTATGAACCATTGAACCCTGAGATACCAGGTTGGTCAATATATTAACTTGAACATGTAATGTGTACTTGTTGGTATTTACATTGGAAAACATAACACGGTAAGTTAACTATGACTCCATGACTAAGTTGTTACTCATGAAGTTGACATAGACGCCATGTGCTTCTTTTTTCTTGATCATTTAATAAGCCCAACCACCATAACCAAAAGGGACCTTAACGGTATTTCATATTTGAGGTGACCCATCAACCAAGAGGCCAGTTGTTGGATTTAGTCCCATGGTGGACAAATTGTAAAGATGTGCATATGTCTGTCAATAATCGCCTTTCAAAAAATATAAGGAATTTGCTAACTATAACCCTTTAGTCTATGATTAATACGTTCAAATATGTATAAAAGTATTGTACATTCAACAATGAGCGATGGATAAACATTGGGGTGCAATACTTTTATTCATGTTTGGATTTATTAACCATAAAGATATGCATAACGCTCGGTTTTCCTAACTTTGGCAAGACATAAATTTAATTGAAAAATGACACGATATGATTATGAATAATAATGGAAAACATTTACGTTACAAGTGCCACACTTAGAAACAGGAAACAACATCACAGATGGACCAAACTCAAATATCTAACCTTGTGTTCCGACCGGCATAAATAAAGGCGTCTCACAAACAAAGTGAGGGAGCGTCAGCCGGGCTGCACGAGCACGATTGAACCTCCCAAGAATCTATCAAAGAAAAAACCCAAATCATGTTTTATAAATTGATTCTTGTTTCTTGATTTTCATATGACTTAGTTACCATACTTAAATTTAACCAGCATTCGGATATCAATACAAATCGAACTGATAAGATATAAACATTATATATTATACAATCAAAAACTAAGCATAGACACACATATTTTGCCTAAGCACTCTTGCCGGAGGTCTTTCTCGAAGCAGTCTCTATCCTACCCTACTCGTCTTTGACAGGATTGAGTACTATCAATAAATTATTTTATATTTATTACAAATTAAAAAAAATAATTAAAATTTGATACCTCAAATCGAAGAGCCATCGTGTAATAACAGAATTAGAGAGGATGATGGAGGCGCCGGCAAATCAAAAACATGTGGTTTATATACCCTGTGTATCCTGTCCTAGGTTGAGACATATACTTACCAAACTAGTCCTTCTACTTTTCTTTTTCTTACTTTTCTATACTTGTTTATATATTACCCGCGTAATACATCGAGAGTAAATACAGACACGTGCTTGTTGGGCGACCAATTTTGGTGGATGTAACTCGACTCGCTTCGTGTTTTTTCTTAGAACGGCAGAATGAGTATTATTAAATGGGGTAACTAGCAAGGCGCTACTTACAAATAAATCTAGAGTCCAAACAATCTACAAAAATCTAGATACAACCCGAGACATTAACTGCGAGGATTTCAAAAGGAGTGGAAAAACTCGTTCCAATTACAAGCGAGACACGAGAAAAACTCCAAACAAACGAAGGCCGAGCTACCGGTTTTCACTTCGTGGTGTTTTTGATGAAATCCAAGCCATGCCCCCGGGAACGACCAACATAAAGCTACAAACAGAATCAATGAAACAAAAGAAAAAAAAAACATCCATTGCAGCAGCCACAAAGACGAGCGCCAAAGAGAAAAAACCAACGAACTTACCCCCCGAGCAGCGGATTCCCGATCCAATCCTCCCACAAATAATTATGCTTCTATCCCGATTAGATATCCATAAGAAAGAAAGAGAGACAATCGAATTAAGTTTGCCATGTATTCTTTGACAAAAATAAAAGTTTAAGTTATACGGGTAATTTACCGGATTTGCATTTATCATCTTTAATAAAATTAACTAGTTTAATACCCGGTTGGTGACCGGGTACCCAAAAATAATTTATTTGACCCACTTGACCCACACAACCTATTTGACCCGTGACCCAAAAGAAACCCATTTGATGTGCCAACCCATTAACTTGTCAACCTACATGACCCCAAAAACAACCCATTATAATGAATTAGGTCAATCCGGGTCGACCCGGGTCAACCCGGGTCAAGTGCAAGTTGAGATTTATAACATGAAATTTTTAGTGGTTGGGTCATGGTCAAATAGTTTTCAACCTGCCAACTTGATGCGGGTCGACCCGATTGACAGCCATAACAATAGCGGTTGTTTATAAATCCACACATCTTTTATAAACCACTAAAAAAACTTGATTTAATATATTTATTTGAAAATTAACTTAAACGGTTGATTTTGATTAATTATGATAATCTATACTCCGTTATAAGCATATTATGTGGTCTTAAATTTTAGATTTTTAAGAATAATACAATGACTAATTTACCTTTATATTTAAAGCATATTCGTTATATCTCTTGTTACAATCATTTATCCCTTGTTACAATCTTAGCTAGATCATGTATTACAAAAGACTTATTTAACGGGAAAAAAATTGTGTAAACATCTTATTTTACAAAAAGGTTCAAATTAGTAGCAGGCGAGGAGGTACGACGGGATGTATATAAAAGGTCAATACATATTTTTTTGTTTGGAAGATAATAGTACAAAACGGGTTTCTTGTGTTGACCCAAATACACTGTGTGTAAAACGATTATAGAAAATTCTAAAATCAAACCCAGTTGGCATGTTTCTTTTTAATTTATCTTATTCATTACGCAGTAGACCGGAAAGTTGCTCGAATGTGTTAATTGGTGAATTGGGCGAAATTTCTAGTCAATCTGTTTAGATGTAGTCTTAAGTAAAGCCAAATGTTTACGACATACTAATTAATTTCCTTCTTAAACAAAATTGGTTTATTACTCTGATTCAAAATCTAATTTTGTTTAATAGATGAACTATTCATAAAGCTATATTTAGCCCATCCAGTTATTTACAAAATCCACTAT
>JAOXNX010000032.1:10473428-10487692 GCA_028566075.1 Solidago caesia
TTAGTTGTTGATTTTTAGGTTTATTATTACTATTGTATGTTTGGATTATGATGATGATGATATTGATACCACTGTTTATTTTGATTTAGTGTTTATTATTGTTGGATTTTTGAGCTTTGTTAGTATATGATAGAAGATTGCTTTGCATTTGTTTTATTTTAACAGCGAGTTAGTAGTTAGCATCCGATATATTCCCTCTTGGGGTCCCGAAAGGAATGCTTGGTAGAATTGAAGGAATTCGGATTGTATATGATAGAAGATAGATTGCAATTGATTTTTTTAACCGCGAGTTAGTAATTAGCATTCGAGACCCACCTTGACATCTAATTGGATAGTATGCGGAGCTTGAACCGTGAACCATGATTGACTATCCCTATATATATATATATTTGATTTGATGGGTTTGGGTATAATTGATGTCGATACACTTGAAATCGACATCTTGAAATTTGTTAATATGCATTTGCCAAAATTGAATGCAATTGAAATTGACATCTTAAAATATGTTATATATATATATATATATATATATATATATATATTTGACAGGATCGGATACAATTGATGTCGATGCACTTGAACTATGTTATATGCGTTTGTTATATGTGTCGGTTAATTAATATTGATAAAAAGGAAATTGATGTTTATTAAACTTGAAATTTGTTATATGTATTAAAATATGGATTTTGCTAAATACGTCTAAGGGCTGTAGTTAAGGTGCATAAAATAGTTGTATATTTATCATAAAATTCCTGTGGGTTTTTGATATGGAAGGTATAATTTTTTTAAGCACGTTAACTACAACCTTAAAGGCTGTATTTAACATTTTTCGTAAAATATTAATAAAATTAATGATTAGTTTTAATTAATAATAACGAATGGTAAAAAGTTGGATGAAACTTAAAGGTGAAGGATGATGAGTTTGTGGATGGATGTATATGGGGTGGGGAATGTCGTTTAGTATGAAATGTGGTGTCGTTTGGTAGAGAGAGAGAGAGAGGCCATGTGCAAATGCATCTTTATTTACTGTTGTAAGGACTTTTAAGCCATGTGATGTGTTGTTCCAGTTCCATTCATTATTTGGAGTTTTTTTTTTTCTGTTGAGAGGTTTTGGGTCCACTGACAAAAAATGTACTACAGATTCCAGCTATATTGTACCTTTTGTTTTTTTATTTTGTTTTTTAATGTAAATACAGTTGTGATATTTTTGTCTTTTGGTCATTGTTAATGGCCCAATAATGTCGATGATCATTGTTAATGGCCCAATAATGTCGATGGTCATTGTTAAGAGGACTTGGAGGAGGGCGATTTACGTCATGTGGCGTCAAGTCACGTCTGAAGATGTTATTACAAAAAGAGGGAGTGAAGCAACTTAGATAGACGGGAGACTTGAGACAAATGACAATGTATAATTGGTTGGGTGTGTTAAAAGTGAATTGATGTGTGTGTATTGTGCCCGTCCTACAAATTATCTGGAACAAAAAAGAAAAAGCCCCGGGGTGGGGTGGTGTAGTTGGCGGCAAGGAGGGAAGAAGCCACTCACCCCGCCCCATAAATTTTGAGCTAACAGGAATATGATCACTTTGGCCATAAATTCATTGGTCACAGTTGAGGTCTCAGTTGAATCCTAGATTTAGGTGGTTTGAATTGAACTATAAAAGATCAGTTGAATCACTTTGGCCATAAATTGGTCACAATGGTAATGAATCGTCTAGAAATCATATGTATTTTTTGTCTTTTTTAGTCCATTGAAATTTTTTATTTCTTTTGAGGTCATTATAAATTTAATATTTTTTCTTTTAGGCCATTTTGTTATCAAAACGATTTCGTTTTGGAAACAAAAGAAATTTGCTTAATAGGGACTTGATCGAGAAGAGACATTTGAAAAGTACAATAACTTAGACAGGACAAAAAAAAATTCGATGGTCTGAAAGGAAAAAATAAAAAATACATTAAAATTCAAAGCAATTAAACCCAAAATAAGATGATGAAAATGGTGGAGTCATATGTCATACACCAAATGTGTATACTAAAACATAAAACAAACACAAATAATGTATCTATAGTGGAAAAGACCACTGGAGCAAACACTAGACACAGAATTTTGGTGGAAGTGGAAAGGTTCTCACATCTAATCAAATGACATTTCACTTCTTCCAAAAGTCAAGAAACATCTCATCGTTGCTTTCAGGTACTACTTAAGATAAAAAAGAAGAAGTAAAAATCGAACCCATAGTCATATCTCTAAAGGCAATAGTGTTAATCACTTGATCTAAGTCTTGCTTGTTAGTTTTTATAAAATAATCATAGATCAAATAAAACTTCAGCGATTCAAAGACATGATTCGAATGGAGGGCAAGATATTGCGACGCAAGGTCTGGCTGGATTTGAAAAGTTTAGATAGTTGTTAAAACTTCGGGTATAAAAATATATATCATAAACCATCTAGCCTTAATCGTTCCGCATGTACCGTCACCCGTTCTGTAACTAAAGGTGTATCTAGGTTTGAACCTGGTCAGTTACAACCCCCGGGCCGAATAAGCATCTGTAGCCAAAAAATTTCTTCACAACTCGTGCATTCTTCAATGATTTGGTCCATAATGTATCAAAAGCAAGTGGTACATAAAATAGTTCGTTTAAAAAAAGTGAATATTAGCGACTATCTACAGTGGGGTAATCAAGCATTCATTCTATGAACTTGATTTAAAAGATTTAATTGACTTTCAATTTCACCTTAATATTAATAAAAGACGTTTGTCCTGAAATTCAATCGATTAGAATGCTTAATTGAATGCTTAATTTTTCAATTAAGCAATTAGAAGTTTAGTCTACTTAAAGCTGTACTTTTCACCCATTGCGGTAAGTTGCTTTAGATTACCGCAACGTCTGAAAACAAGCACACGTTGCTTTTATCATTGTACCTTGAAAACATACTCCAATCTGTTTTAAAAAATTATGTTTAACACAAGCTTCGTCGTTGCTTTTATCATTGTACCTTGAGAACATACTCGAACTCGAATCTATTTAAAAAAATTATGTTCAACACAAGCGTCGTCGTTGCTTTTATCATTGTACCTTGAAAACATACTCGAATCTGTTTAAGGAAATTATTATTCCTGCATTTGTAATTCTTTTCTTATATATCTTACTCTCTTGTAATTCGGTTTCGTGCATAAATGATTTTGCTACATGTTTTTTCCCTTTATCGAATGGTGCAGAAAGTAACCTTAATTAAAGTGACATACACGACTTTGTGGTAGCTGAGTTACACTTAACGAAACTGGAAATGGTCCTTGCCTATCTTTCCTTTGGATCATGACAAAATTTGAGGCTGAGACCACGGGCCACGAGTCCACGACACAGTACGTAGAATCCAGAGGTTGCCATCAAACAAGTTTGAGGATACGATTTATAACAACATGTAGGAATATCGGTTATAATTCTGGAGGTTGACATGTTCTAATAACATGTCCCCAAACACGAGAACATGAAATCCCAACTTTATATTTTCAACTTTATATACATCAAACTTTATGTTTTGCTTAGTTGCTATCAAGACTTCTTTGCTTAGTCTACATCAAGTCTAGTAGAAACCTTGATTGTTCCAAATTTGACTAATCAAAAAAAGAGGTGTAAATTGGAAGGAACACCCCGATTCCTGGTACCGCATTGGTACTGGCATGCACAGGCCGCTCAACACATGGCCCAGTTAGACAAGGTCCCCCATAAACCCACTCGGTATGAGGCACGGATATAGATTCTAACCCACGCCCACATATTCAATAGGACTTCACCTTGTGGGCCCATGGGATCACACCCGGCGGCTGGCCAACTCATCTATGATGAGTTGGTTCTAAATTTGACTATTGTGATTGTGACTCTGATAAAAGGATTTTTGTTTGAATGGTTATGACACATTTTAATAGCTTTGGGTTTCCAAACAAAAATACAAGTGAAAGACAAACATATACTATCGAGCCAATTCCAACCTCAGTGATAAAACTTTATATCCATGAGTCAAGACAATGAAGCATTATGATACATACGCTAGGATCTCAAAATCAAGATTCTATACAGTCTTGTATTTGTGAAACATTTACAAAGACAATGAAGCATTATGATACGTACGCAAGGATCTCAAGATCAAGATTCTATACTTACGCAAGGATCTCAAACTACAAAAATTCTTGTGATGACAAGCTAAAAGCTTACAACGGTAGAGAAAAAAATGATTCTAATAGAGACCCAAGATCTTAGTATCTAGATTCTACAACGTGTTATACTTTTGTCAAACGTTTTGAAAGAGATCTTTGAGAATGTTGTATATACTATTCCATGTAAGTTTGTAAAAAATTTACTTGTTATGTAGCAATGGAGACAGTGCTTGCCTTGGTGAACTAGCCGGATCACTAAAGTCAGTCTTCTTCTTCTCAATCGGGCTGTTCTCATCGGGACAAGGGCTGGATTTTCGTTTATAAGTCTGTAAAAAGGAACAACATATGAGTATGATTCTTTATTTCAGGATGTAAATGATTTGATACTGTGAGAGATGGCAGCTTCGACCCATTTGTTTATATAAGTAGGTTGATTTGGGTTGTGTTTAATATCTAAGGGGTCAAAAATGGGTAAAATCAAGCAGTGCTGTAATATATTATACAAAATTGGTAAAATTAGAAAGGAAATGGGTCAAGTGTGTCATAAGAGTTCTGTAATATATTATACATAAATTATATAAAAATATTAGTTCCATGTTCATCCCAATTTGACCCTGATGCGTTTCATTTAACATAGAAGATTACCGTTATTGACCCGTCACCCAATGTGCCCTACCCAGCTACCCTCTCATTTTAGCACCTCTAGATACTGCAGATTTCTTACATTGATGGATTCACTGCTATGTTTTCCCCCAGAATCAAGAAGCCGTCGTTCTTTTGAAAGTAGCTTTGTCAACTTCCTGTTTTCCTTATCTAGTGTGTTGTTTTCATCAAATAACACTGTAACCTGGCCACATCCAAAGATGTTTGCGTGGGTTAGGTCAATAATATTTTAGCATTTACATGGTCTTATACAACGTTGTGAGAAGAAAGGGAGATCTTGTGGAGTCTATGTGGTTGAGTCAGAGAACTGTGCAGTGCATAGAGATCACAAACTCGAAATTGAAGGTATATAGTGTAAAAGAATAACATTGTCTGTCCTAAGATATAGTGAACAATTTCATTTTGCCTTACATCATGTTAGTAGGAAATAAGATTTGATTGTGGGTATTCAAGCAGCATAACTTCTCTTAGGGATTCAAAAAGACAAACGAGTAATTGCAGTAAAAAGTAATGCACTCCGAGTCAATTTATGTTTAAGGTCTTGTACTTCTGGAAAACAACAAACAAGCATATAACTATACTTCATTTGCGCTTCTATTGGGAACCATCTTTAACATGGTTCATTACCTTTGCATCAGAACAAAAATGGAGTGTTATATTTTTTAAAAAATAGTAATTTGATAAAGCGCAGTGCCTTAAAATATAAAACAACTTTAATTGTGGTGGTCTGAATAGAAACAGAAATAAGGAAAATAAGGTGTGGTGTCCTATCCATGTTTAAGAGTTGTTAACACGTTGAATGGTGCCTTTGCGCAAAAACAAAAAATAAAGTATGATCTCCTATTTTGGTTTTTATAAATGAGAGCTAAAACAAAAGGGGTGTTGAGAATTACTTTTTACTATAATGAACCCAAAACAAAATGATAATGAAGTTGGACGATTCTACTTGGTAATTTGTTTCTAGACAACCGATGTATTTGTGATAATGAAGCCTATTAGCGAAAACATGAGGAAGAACACGGAACAGGCACATGGGATTAATCCTAACAATCATGTTGATTGTTAGGAAAACAAAACAACTACAGTAAGTAAAAATGCCAATTATCAATATCACATACGAACAATAAATAAGTTAAACAGATAACTAACGCACCTCCTCTTCAGCTTTCATGAGATTAATCCTTAAAAGATCTTTATCTTTATGCAACTTCTTGACCTCAGAAGCCAGGGACAAAACTTCCCGAGTTGATGAACTCAAGCTGCATTTATATTATTAAATATTAGTAAACATTGTGAAAAAAGTTAACCAGATAATGAAAGAAAAAGAAAACAGTCCCAACCTATCCCACATTTTTAGCATCTTTTGGCTTACATCGATCTCACTATTAGCCTCCAGAAACGAGTGTGCTGTTGATGCGACTTCATCCTTGTCGATCAAAGTTGAGAGCAATGTATCGATAAGAAGGTGTTCTGTAGATTCGTTGTCTGCTAGTGTACCAACCTTATTCAAGTAATACAGTTTATGCTTATGATCAAAACTGATTATAAAGAAGAAAAACATGAACTAATAAAATCATCAATAATAGGAATTGAAAATCGAGAAGAGCCTGAAATAGCCAAGACTACAGTGATTATTTCACCAGTCAGGCATTTTCATTGTTGAAGCAATTTCTATTTTAGGTTCTCATGAAAATTGCAAGTTTGCAACTTTTGACTTGACAGGAAAGTATTTGACTGTTAACAAGATCCCAGAAGCATCCATTACGATTTTGTAAGACCCAAAGCAATGTCATCGACTTGTTTTAATAATGACAGTCGACACATAAATAACTCCAGAATTATTGGTTATTAAGAGAGGAAATATTGCTATTTTATACATCCAAAAAAAGAGAGAGTTTGCAATTTTCTTACGATCCCGAGGTATGCTTGGTCCATAAAATAGAAATCATGAACAGGTAATTAAGTTGCAAAAATCAAAGGGGTGGAAAAAGGATAAGTAATTTTAGTTAAAATGTACTCCCTAATCCCTATAATCTACATCTTAATGGATGTTCATATTATTAAACTCATCTCAAATTGTTTGACAGTCAAATATCTATAAAACCCCAGAATAGTGAGAAGGCAGAGAGAATTGTGTAGACCAAAATCAATGTTTTCAATATTTTGTATCGCAAAGAAAGTACTTTTTGCTTGAACGAAAACATTACAATTCAGTTGAGACATCCTAAAAGTAATTATCCTATTAATTTCATTAAAAACACAATATGACATGTTCAAAACATTACATGATCTTGCGACAACGATAACTCTGACAAGTTAAGCCAAAGTTGACTTTCAGGTTATATGAGCGGGTCGGGTGGGTTACGTAACAGGTAAAAACAGGTTTGGGTTGAAGGGGGGTAATTATCCAATTCTTAGTTTAGTCGGGATTATATGACCTTCATTGCAACCACTGTTGTTCTTTTTATTTACATCTACTAACTTTCATAATGTCTGCTCTTGCTTCTAAGAAGTTACTTATTTTGGCCAACCCTTTCATTACCATCAAAAGAAAAAAAAAATTACCTTTTGCCCCACGGCCTTTTGCTTGAAAGCTTGCAGTTCTTCCATCAATTTGCTTAGTTCCTCCTCCAGATAACAAACACATGACTCTGCCACCTTCGCCTTTTCATCAGCTTCGTTCCCAAAATCCATCAAAACTTGTATATCACGATCGTACATTGAACACTCGTCTTCCCACTTGTGGCACCGACTCAACAAGTCATCACATTCCATTGCCAATCTCCGATTCTCTTCTACAAATTTCTTTACAGCTTGTGCATTCATGCTTGATTCGGCCTAATGTATCACAACATAATAACCATTATCAATTATACGGCAAAATAACCATAATAACTATTTAACAAGATACGGTGTACTTTTTATGCTACAAAGATAGATATACAAGTCTTTTTTCTCTCCCTCATCTAGCCATACAACAAAAAAACCCAGAATCGATATACTTACATAGCGTTGAATTTGTTTAATTTGAAAATGTTCCTCAATAACACACTACCCCATTAAAACAAGGCCTGATAAAGAGTTTAGGGTCTGGCTTGACGTGTGTTTAACAAGTGTTTCAGATTCGAATTGCAATAACAAGTTCAAACGCAGGTCCAAACACCGCCGATATCCTAATATTTCTGATGAATACATAAACAAAATCCCAAAATGAAAAACTTAGATAGTGTTCCATTCGTCTAATATTCGAAAATCACAAAACCCAATGAAACAATTTCCAATAAGCCATTTCGGGTTTGTTTCAATGTGTGTCATTATCTCAAACTTATTCCAGTAATCCAAAACTATCCAGAAATCACAATCATAACCGCTTTACCCAAATACTCAAACTAACTATTTCGTCTCGCAAGAATCAATTTAGACCCAGATCAAATACCCGAATATTTCCATCTAAAGTGCACATTATAATAATTTTAAAAATTATAAAAACTAACCTTCAGACCCTCAATGGTTTTATCTTTCTCCATCAATTTTTCTTCCAGATTCCAACATTGTTCTTGACAATATCTTTTTGCTTCTTCAGATGATTGAATCTTTAATTCCAAAGTCCGTGTTGATACCGGAAGCCCGAGTGAATACTCGATGGATTCGCGTATAAAATCGTCCATATCTTGTGAAAGATCCATTTTTTTGGATGAATGTGAATCTGGGTTTTCGTGTATGATTTTAAAATTAATGGATTTAGAGAAATTAGTTAAGAATTCAAGATTGATTTTTGTGGAAATTCAAGATTAGGGTTTTGGGGGTCTTGAAGATATTTAAATTTGGGAAGAGCCGTTATGCAGTAGTGTTTGCATTTGGTGATTTTGGTCCCTGGAGTTTAGACGGATTTTTAAAATAAACATTGGTCGTTGATTTTACGAAAAAATCATGTAAAAATTTCTAATTCATTGAATATATATATCTATTGTTTAAAAGATGTTAAATTTTTTTATTTTTTTTTTGTTTTGAACAAGGTCGTTTCAAGTTGGTATCAGAATTTTGGTTTAAAGGATTTAAGTATTTGATCTTTATAGAATAGGATGTCTAAACTTAAATTGTATAAACTTATTGTATAAACTTATAGTATGTATAAATCTTTATAGAATTGAATATGTCTAGCCTTCACTATGTCAGACTCATCCTTCAGAAGGACTAGTCCATGTTAGCGTCACATTTGACAAGGACTAATCAAGAATTAATCCCTTAAAACATCCCAATGCAAGGATTAATCTAGAACCCATCTTTTATTTAACTTTACACTTTTAAATATACACCCACACACACATAGATTAAAAAAAACAAAAAAAAATAAAATACCTAAACACACTCGTCCTTACAGGTACAGATCACCCAAGGACAATCCAAATACGAGTCCCACCTTATAGTGTTCACTCGTCCTTAGACTATGGATGAGTGGAGAACGAGTCAAGGACTAAGGCATAGTGTTGCCTTTTAGAATGTTTGAAGTGGATTTGTATGAAATACGTTAATGCTTATGAAAATAAGAAAGTGCCTTAGAATGGAAATGCATTTAGTATAATAAAGTTGCCCATAGACATGAGAAATGCTTAGAGATATATGCCTTAGAATTAAAATTTGTATCTTGAAGTATGAGAAAATTGATAAATGAATAAAAAATATTGTGATGATGATAATGATACATGGTAAAACGTATGAGAACGTTTGGCTAACGTGTTTATGATTACATGATATTATGTAAAATTATCAAAGTTATGGATTATTTAAAAGAAATATTAATGATTAAAGCTAAAGGACAAATGGTAGCACATATTGCCCTTTTGCAATCGTTTTACAACGAAACCGAGTATAAAACCTGTAATGGACCTAAATGCACTAACAAACACCATAAACGCACATTTGCATACAAAAACATTGCAATTGACAAGTAAATTGGCAAACAAAGATGTGGGAAATATGTAAGTATTTCGCATCATCAACTTATATGGTCGAGATTTCGACTGGTCGTGTACATAGATTGGTCGAGCACATTAAGTGGTTGAGACTTAGGTCGTGTTCTTATTTGATGGAGACTTAGGTCGTGTTCTTAGTTGATCGAGACTTAGGTCGTGTTCTTAGTTGATCGAGACTTAGGTCGTACTCTGGTCGTGTTCATATGTGGTCGTGTTCGTATGTGGCGCGTTCGTATGTGGTCGCGTTCGTATGTGGTCGTGTTCGTATGTGGTCGTGTTCGTATGTGGTCGAGTTCTTATTTGCTTTGATGTGTGTCATTAAGTGTTATGTGTATGGAATTGTGTTGTGGAATGAGGACGTGTTCGTGTTCGTGCTCGTGGGGTCGCGCCCTACGTTCTTGGTATCATATGGGACAAGCTTCAGGTACTATATTCCAGGCTAGTTCGCCATTTGTATTTTGGAATCGTTCGTTAGTACCATATGGGGTATTCTCCCGATACCTTTTATTTGGCTAAGGCAGGTTGGTGAACCGTAAGTCCGGACGCATCGTTGTATGCACTTTTGTGGTTATACCACCTTATTTAAAATCAATACCTATTTTTATGCTCAGCTACTCGATACTCACATACTCTTTTATAAACTTTATTACAAGTTTTATTATGATTTGCATTGATCTTACAGGTCGACAAAACGATATTTGTACCTAAATGAATTCCTTTGGGCAGAATGGATTCCAATGATTAAAAAGGAATTTTATTGGACTTATGGTCTATTTGTACGTACTAAAACCTACGAACTCACCAACCTAGTGTTGACGTTTTCAAGTATCTTTTCAGGTTATTGCAAGGATGAGTTATTGGACTTAGAGACTGAAGACTTAGCTGGACTTAAGGATTTGATGCTGCATTGTAGTTGATAGACTCGGGCACGATGCCTCGGCTTTTATCCCGATTTATGGGATCCGTTTTGTATTGTATTTGACTTATTGTATGACAATTTGTGTTCAAGTTATATGTTCATATAGTTTCTTTGCATAATTCCATTGCGCATTGTTCTTAATGTTGCATCTCGCGATTTCCGCCTCCGGCGGGGTGTTACATTTGGTTACCAAATAACCTAAGAACTTTCCTGCTCCTACTCCGAAGCTGCACTTTGCTAGATTTAATTTCATATTATATTTATCAAGTATATCGAAAGCTTCCTTTAGATCTTTGAGATGATCCCTGGCTTCCATGGATTTTACCACCATGTCATCGATGTAGACTTCCATTGTATCCCCCAGTTGGTCTTTAAACATCATGTTTACCAACCTTTGGTATGTCGCACCTGCATTTTTTAATCCAAAAGGCATTGCGATATAACAATAGATACCTGCTGGGGTCATGAAGGCTTTGGCTTCTTGATCTGAAGGTTCCATCTGAATTTGTTGAAATCCAGAAGAGGCATCCATGAAGTTTAGCATCTCATGTCCCGCTGTGGCATCCACCATTGTATCGATATGTGGTAATGAGAACGGATCTTTAGGACAAGCTTTGTTGAGATAAGTGAAGTCAACACATACTCGCCATTTTCCATTCTTCTTTTGTACCACTACCACATTTGCTAGCCATTCAGGGAACTTGACTCCCTGATCATCTTCTCCTTTAAAAGTCTCTCCACGTCTTCTTGTATGGCGTTTCTTTCAGGTGCAAATTTTCTTCTCTTTTGTTGGATAGGCCTGAAACTTTTATCAATACCTAATTTGTGAGTAATGATATCTTTGGAGATACCTGTCATATCTTCCTGTTTCCAAGCGAATGTTGATCTCCTGTTTTTTAAGAATTCGATCATCTCTTTCTCAAGATCTTGATCCATCTTGATATCGACAAGTACTTTGACATTAGAATCCTCCGGAATGAGGGAAACTTCTTTCACATCTTGAACGGCGGGATTTGTGGAGTCTAGTACTTGCCTTGTTGATTGCTATGCTGATGAGGGTTTGACCGCTGGCTTCATTGAAGCCATGTAGCACTCCTTTGCGTCCAGCTGATCCCCCTTGATCTTGACCACCCCCCATGGTGTAGGGAGTTTAATGCATTGGTGATATGTTGACGACACCGCTTTCATTTCATGAATCCAAGGTCTCCCTAAAATAATGTTACAACCAGGGAGTGAGCAACAACACAAAATTTTTGGATAGAATTTACCCCGTCAATATATACGGGCAGCTTGATCTCTCCCACAGTGTTCTTGACTTCTCCGCTAAATCCCACAAGGACAGTGGAAGTTCCGGTGATTTCGTCTTCAGAGATACCCATTCTTTTAAGAGTATTTAGCTTGATTATATTAACCGAGCTTCCATTGTCGATCAAAATCCTGCGTACAAAATGGTTAGCGACATATAAAGTAACCACCAAGCTGTCATGATGGGGATCTTGAATTGCATCAAGATCCTCATTTTCAAAAGATAATGACTTGAGTATCCAAGATCATAGACGTCTTTTGCGGCCTATCTCCCTTTTCGGATTTTGCTTCTTTAGCATTCCTTTTTGCCGCAGAGTATGATGTTCCACACACCTCGGATCCGCCTGCAATATAGTTAATTACTCTAGCGTTAGCGGGAGGTGACTTGGGTCTCTTTTGTTGATCTTCGGGGATCTTGGCTGCCGGGTTGTAATCTATAGCTTTCTTCTTCCCAAACAGCTCGGTCAAATGCCCCTGACTTAGTAAGATAGCAATCTCCTTCCTCATCGCTATGCATTCATCGGTTACGTGGCCGAAATCTTCATGATATACGCACCATTTCGACTTGTCTTTGAAGGTGACAGTCTTGTTATTTAAATGCCATCTTACTTTGTCACCAAGTTCCTTCATCGCGCATACTATTCCTGGTACACCAACAGAAAAACAATAGTCGTCATGTGTAGAATAATGTATATGAGTTTCTTCTTGATCTACCACGTTGATCCTTTGATAAGAGGATCTTGTATGCGGTTTGTTCTTGTTAGGCCTAAAGATTGGTGTCTCTGTTTTCCTGTTTGGTCGATTATATGAAGCAGCATCATTCTTCCTTCGAATAGCTTCGTCCACTTCTAATCTGATGAATCTTAATGCACTGTTTCTGACATCGTCAAGATCTCGTCCCGGATTCATTACTAACTCCCTGTAGAAAGGTGTATCTTTGATCATTCTAGTCTTAAGGGCTTCTACAGCAGTGGTCATGTCTAATTTTGTGATCTCCAAAGATTCCTTGGTGAACCTGTTCATATAATCCTTGAGAGATTCATTAGATCTTTGGGTAATCTTGTAAAGATCACCCGTTATTTTTTCAAAAGTTTTACTGCAAGAAAATTGCAAATTAAATGCATTAACTAAGCCTGCAAAAGAAGATATTGAACAAGGAGGTAGAGCTAAGAGCCATTTTAAGGCAGGTCCTGATAATGTAGCTCCAAATCCTTTGCATAAACACGCTTCCTTTAGATCCGATGGAATTGGAATTGTTTTCATTCCTTCCATATATTGGGCTATGTGCTCTTCAGGATCTATGGTCCCATCGTACATCTTCATTTGAGGAGCCTCGAATTTCTTGAGGATCTCTACGCTTGCTATCTGCGGCATAAATCTTGAAGTTTTAAACATCATCGGATCCATCTCTGGTGTAGGCTGATAAAATCCCGGTACGCTGGTGATCATGGCCATAAGTTTTTGAAGCTCCCTTGCTATGAAGAGATTTCCATTGGGATCCTGCGAAATGTTAGAAGCAGGCATAGAATTATGAAAGTTAAAAGGATCTGAACCTGAGCTCCTGAATGAGGATCCTGGAGCGGTTCCACCATCTCGTAGTGGGTTGGTAGTACTGTAAAAATGTTGGGCCGGCGTGTTAGGATCTTGCCTAGAACCACTTGGGGGCGTCACTAGAACTCCATCAAATTGTGGATTCAGGTTTCTAGGTTGAATAGGATCTTGACCCGATCCAGTCGCAGTTGGAAGCCTGGATTCAAGCCTCCTAAACCTTTCCCAGTTGGAAGCCTGGATTCAAGCCTCCTAAACCTTTCTTCTGTTTCCTCTTGGTTCTTGGTGATCGTGTCCGTCAATCCCTGTAACATGTTAAGAACAACGTTAGTATCGGAATTACCTACATTTCGTTGGGTTACCTGTGCTCTGGTAAAGGTGTATTCTGGCACAGTATTGGTTCTAGTATTCACGCCACGTCCCGCTCCCAAAGGTGCAGCGGTTGTCCTCAATTGGCTCGTATCAGTATTTCTTTCAGAAACAGAAAAGCGGCCGGATGATATCGTATTTCCAGGGCCTGGTGGCATAGGAGTCATTGGTGCGGAACTAGTGTTTGGTTGAGTCGACATTTTTTAGATCTCAGATTTGGTAAAAAATTTGAAATGAGAATTTTATTTAGAAAACACCCTTTTGCCCCACGGTAGGCGCCAAATTGTTTTGGGAAAAAATTACTCAAGATAATCAATTAAGAAGACTCAAGAT
>JAOXNX010000032.1:10618887-10631376 GCA_028566075.1 Solidago caesia
AACAACCAACCATAAAAATAAGTCTTTGACAGTAGGTTGTTGAGTTACATTTATAACAACCAACCATAAAAATAAGTCTTTGACAGTAGGTTGTTGAGTTACATTTATAACAACCAACCATAAAAATAAGTATTTGACAGTAGGTTGTTGAGTGAGTTATTAATAAAGTTACTTTTATTGAATATACATACATTTATTGTTACATTGTTTAATGTTTAATGTATATATATATCTGAGAGCATGCATGCGAAAGAAAAGAAAGATCATTATACATTTATTGTCACATTGTTTAATGGTTAAATGTATTGTCACATTACTTAGATTGAATATATATACAATTAAAACTTTACATTGATTCATGTATATATTATAATAGATACTGAGATAGTTTGTATCATATCCATACAATTAATAATGCTATTTTAATAGAAGATATGTATCATAATTCAATACAATAGGTTATTAAATATATTGGTTTGTTCGGTGACATATATATTAAATATATTAGGTGGCCTACATATTTTGACTAGAAATAGAAGATAGCAACATGCCGGACATCGGCATTAAAACAATGAATCTTTATGATTCTTCATGGTTTGTTCAGCAAAGAATAAGGGTGGGATGGATGAAATTCGGTGTAGAGTGCCAACACACCATTCGGGGTTCGGCATTAAAGCTCCATACCCAATGCTCTTAAAATTGATAAAATGGTGAAAGCTGATGTGGCGCTTAGATGACGTTCTGGATGGTTCTGTATACTGTTACCATACCTGATGCTCTTATAATAAACGTAAAACGGTCTTGTGATTTGTGTTGAAGAAGTGTACACGTTTCTCCCTTTTTACCGCATTTATGTATTTTGTTTGAATATCTTTTGAGTATTCCCACACTAATTTATTATATTTACTTTAAATAAAAAAAAATGATGTATAGGAAATGACTTTATATCACAATTACCTAACCCTTTTTTTACTAAAATATATTTTTCACAACACACCTTTCCTCTTTACACACATATCTCCTCTTAACCACACCACATATGTTCTTAAATCTGTGTATTGCATTTCATGCCGCCTACAGCCAGGCTACAGGGGTGCTCACACACAGAAAACAAAAGAAAGAAAAGCACGGACCACGAGCACTACCACATCAAATCATTTTTGTTTTCTTCTCATACTCCATGACTATACATCTATACCCTCCTTCTTCACCATCTAATCTTTGAAGTTGTTCAACACAACCATCCATTTTCGGTTCTACCCGGTCAAACCCGAGCCTGACCCGGTTTAGCCCGAGGCCCGACCGAACCGACTGACAGTAAAACGGGTTGGGTATCGGGCTTTGATTTTCTCTGATTTCGGGTTTCGGGTTTTGGCGGGTCAGGTCGGGCAAGGCTGGGTTTTGACCCGTGCTCATCCCTAGTTTGAACCTAGGGGTGTAAATGAATCAAGTCTGCTCACGAATTATTCAAATTCAATTCGTAAAAAGCTCATTTCGAGCCAAGCCTAAACAAGCTCGAGTCGAATTTAAGCTTAACTATTGACTCGTTTATTAATCGAGCCCGAGCCCGAGCTCGAACTTTGAATACATAACTCTATTAAGCTCGTGAGCCTAAACGAGCTTTCATATATAGTACTATAGTGCATATATTTATATATATATATATATATATATATATATATATATTATATTAATCTAGCTTTCATATACTAATCGAGCCGAACCTAAACGAGCTTTTTTCACAAGCTTCTGATAATCAATCTTAGTTTTGATCACTTACCGAGCTAGAACTCAAGCCAAACTCAAACTCGTTTAGTTTTTTTTTTTTTTTACAAACGAGCCAATTTCGAGTCGAACTCGAGATTGAGTTTTTTTTTTTGCAATTCATTATTCCATAAAGATGCATATGAAAAACAAAGCTCATATGAACATGTTTTAGCAAAAACATTTTACTCTAAACTATTTAACTTGCAAGAAGATTGAAACACATGGGCCACTTAGGATGATTGATGGAACCATTAAAATGCATTGAGCGTGCAACCAAAACATCGGTTTGGTATCATAAACGCCACTTTACATAAATTTTGGAATGTACTCATCATACCCTTTTTATTAACAATCAAACCCTTTTTTTTTTGCCGTTAAGAAAAAACAAATAAAAAAAGTAAATCCTCATTTACACCTTTTACAAAGCTCGATTGGAAACCCTATCACTTCAAAGAAAACCCTAAAAACAACTGACAAAGTATCACCAAAACCCTCAAACTCTCTCAAGTTGAGCCCTAAAAAATGGCTAGTGCTAAAGATCTTCCACAGGAAATCATCACACAGATTCTATACTTCGTCACAGCCAAATCTATTGGCAGATTTAGGAGTGTCTCAAAGGATTGGCTATCTCTTCTTACTCACCCTGACTTCATTCAAACCCATCAAAATACCCTCGACAAACATCACCTTATATTCTCCAATATCAATTCTACTGCACTTTATTCAAACTTTTATAATGAACCCATTTTAAGACGTTCAGATTTCGAGTCAGACATAAAAATGGCTGATTTAATTATATGTGGCTCTTGCAATGGCCTTGTTTTGCTATTTAGTTTAGGTTTATCTGATCATATACTCGTGCTTTTAAACCCGACTACAAAAGAATCAATGAAATTGCCAGAAATCGTTGATTTCTCTTACCTCGAGGCTTATGAGTGTGTAAAACTTAACTATATGTATGGATTAGGTTATGATTCTAAGACGGGTGATTTTAAGGTTGTTTCCCTCACTTGCTTACGCCATACCGTTCCAATGACGCATGATGGTATATTTGTGGATGTTTATAGCCTTAAATCTAATACTTGGAGGCGGTTTACTGATTCTCTTGATGATTATCGTTCTATATCTCCAATGCGAGAAAGTGTTTTTGTTAATGGATTTCTTCATTGGATTACTGCAAAGACTGTTAATGGTTTACGACGAATAGTTATCTTGGCTTTTAGTTTAGCAGATGAGAAGTTTAGTGAAGTGCCATCACCCCCATTTGTTAAAAGTACTAAAATTTTGTCTAGAAGTTATTGTCAACTTCTTGTTCTTGGAGGAAAACTTGCTTTATTCCATGATATAACAGGTGATATTTGGTTGATGAATGAGTATAGGATAAAAGAATCTTGGATAAGATTTTGCTCCATGGAATTCCAATGGTTACATCTATATCGTTACAATTATAAGCCAATGGTTTTTTGTCACGATGGGAAATTCATGGTGGCCAATAGCGATCGGATGATGATGTATGATGATGAAAAGGGGACTTTCGATGAAACTGTTTGTGTTTGGGATCCTGAAAACTTCAAGGTTAATGGTAGTTATGTTGAGAGCCTTGTCTCTATAAATTCGTGCATTGAACAATGATCGATCGACTTGGTTTATATATCCTAGATTATTGTTCAATATTCGTGATTGGTTTATATATCCTAGATTATGTTTCAATATTCGTGTTTTCATGGTATTGCTCTAGACAAATGGTCTTACAGTTGCAATGTATTAGACTAATGAATTATGATGTTTTCAATTTAATTATAAATGCTCCTTGATCTCAACTTGATTTCACAAGAGCTTTCTTAGTGTAATAACTAATAAATAATAACAGTGTTAGAATGTTATAAGAACCTCCTCACAAGAGGTCTCAAGTTCGAGTCCTACCCTAAACATATTTGGGGGTGGCCACAGGTATTTAATTTCCACTTATGGTGGGTCTGAGTGAGTTTTCCTCTCCAGATCTCTGGGTGAGAGGAGTTTATCATCGAAGGGATTTAAATTGGGAATCTATTCTGCGAGGGGCTCTCTAGCGCGGGTCTGATTAAGACAACGTATGCTAGACCTCCCGATATTTGCGAGTAATTCACACCTTTAAAAAAAAAAAAGAATGTTATATGAACCAAATAGATAGTTGGCATACAATTGAAATGGGTGATCGAACATTCCTTTTTATTTGTTGCCGTCTTTTGTGACTTAATTATATATACTTCATGAAGTTTAAAACTAACCTGCTTAATATAACCGGCCTGTTAAAGTGATTGGAGATGATCTTAAAAATTCGACAAGAGTAATCAATAGTAGACTCCGGCCGGTGAGTTGGTATGCACGTGCCAGAAGGAGACGATGTGATGCTGCTCCTATGGCGACGTGAGCTCACTCCATGAAGAAGGCTGGAAGGATATATACTACAGACCAAAGGATTCAGTTTTCTTCCGGGCATTTCGTCGAACATCTTATGTGCATCCACATTTCATGACTTGTCACATTATAATGACAGTTATGACATAGACCTCAAAAGCAAGTTGCTTTTTCTTGCGTATCCTAGGAGAAGCGCGACAAGAGTGCTTCAGAATTGGGTGAGTGATGGCCGAAAAGTATCGATTTATGATCATGAAATTTGATTATTGTAATATGATCTCTCACCATCACTAGTTTTGACATACGAATTGAGCAGGTACGGCTTATTTTAAGTGCTTATTCCTACACAGATAAGCAGTTTTAAACGAGTGTTAGGATTGGTAATTAAGCACTTGCATAAGTAACTCTTAGTCTAAAATAACAATACAAAGTGATCACAAAGATAACACTATGTTTGAAACTACTTGTTTTTAAAGGTTTGCTATAATCACTTAAAAATTCACATCCAAAACACGCTAAAAATCAGTTTTAAAAGTGTTTGTTATTATCTAGTGGTATCGAGGTGACCCAAAAAGTAAAAGGTTATGGGTCCAGTTCCACTTGGGACAAATGTATGTATGAGTTTTGATGGTGTGTGAATATTTACCTTAGGTCGTTTTCAATGGATCATCGATGGCACGAGATAAATGTCATCTCTTACTGGAACACCGCCTTCGTCCATACGAGATCAGTGAAAGATGGAGTTGTGGGAGAAACCTTCTCATGTGCGAGATAAGAGTGGGAGAAAGTCGTTGCATTAATTATCTTTTGTTTGTTTGTGGGTATATTTTGTTTGTTTGTGGGTTTTTATTTATTTAATTGTAGCGAGAGATGACATGGCCAATAAAATTATAGTAAGAGATGAGAGTGAGAAATGAAAAAGATAACAGTGAGGTGGCATAATGAGATTTGAGTCGATGGTCTCTCATACCTGTATCTTCAATTAGTCTTTTTAACAGCTTCATACCTGTATCTTCAAATGTAATTATTTGAGTCGATGGTCCGTCGCCCTCACCTTAGCCCGTTTAGTGTTTTCTTGGTTTTGACTGGTTCCGGTATTCGGTTTTTTTCGGTTTCAGTTTTTTTGTACACAACTAGCCTGAACCAACAATCACATTCATTACAAAACATCATACCCATCCCACCTTACATGTTATAAAATGAGATAGATGAGATAAGTAACAACAAAAAAGAAATCGACAACAAAAAGTGATGTCAGGTAAACTATGACCATAGACAAATGACCTTAACAAATATAAAAAACTTACATTTATTAGGAATTGAAGAACGACAATTTAAAATATAGACTAAAAACACTTGAAAGAACATTTTTCACAATGCTAATATGGTTAATGATTTAACAACAAAGCTTAGTAAGGAATTCAAGAAAGACCATTTAAAAGACAGACTAAAAACACTTTGATAGAACATTTTTCACAATGCTATAATCCTTTTCGGGGAGGTTCATTGAGTGGATTCATGGAACCCATAGACGAAATTAATTGATGTTGAAGAAGATATATGGGAACAACAGGAACACCTTTGGTGGAGCTAAAAAAAAATTAACATAAAAATAAAATTAGAAAACGAGTTGAATTGAAAAAAGCTGGAAAGTGACGGTTCAACTCAAAAAAAGTGGGCCTAAATACCCGATCCAACCTAAAAAAAACCCGGTTGAACCGGTTTTTAAAACATTGCTCCCCATTCCTTTCCAGTCTTTTTTTAAAAAATCTTAAGAATACAGCGACGCTGTATGAGAAGCAATATTTGCATAAATAATGTGGATTAGTGAAACAAAGGTAGAGTCAACACCACACCACATTACTGCATCAAACCATAACAAGTTGATGAAATTCTAAATTCGAGTCTTTTGGCAAGAAAAAGGATACAACAGCAAACACATTGAGCATCATTTATCATCTTCCAAAGTAACTTATACTGTTGTAACTCCACTAGTAGTTCATTATATCTTCCAGGGATGTAAACATTTAGTTCTTACTGTGAAACATTTAGTTCCAAGACGTAACGCGTGCCAAATTCACGTATAAAAAAAAATGGACAAAACGAAGAGTTTATATTAAACATGTAAACGATAATGCAATTCAAACGATAAGAATTTAGATTACTCAATTAGGTTCTTGATGGTTAGCTAAATAACTTGCTTTTAATTTAAACTTACTATCACGACTCACGAGCCAAGTAAATCAGGATCGTATGCAAAATCCTATGCCTACGGAGATCCTATGCAAGCTCAAAATCTTATAAACGCAAAAACTACCTAGACCATATCCAAGCTCCATCATTTTAGTTGATCCAAATTGCAAGATCTTAAGATCTGAATCAGCAACCATCATACCTCAGTTCCAAGTTGAGAACCATATTAAAGTCGGAAGAAACGAAACTTAAATGCATAAATACAAAAATGGTATAACCAATCGAACATATCATCAAAACATACCGTTGTAATAAACAAACACTAGACATTGATTATTAACGGCACTGATTGCATAGTTTGAAGCTAGCTCTATAGTGATAACAATGCCTTTGAGACATTAAGGGTTATCCGATCATGTATAGGTTCCTGCACACACAAAAGAACGATTTAGGGTACTAATGTTCACTCAATTTAGCTATAAGAAAATTCGGGAGTTTTACCATTGTCTCGGGTATCTCAAATCTTGATTTTGTTATTGTCTCGAACAAGAAAATGTATCTGCCATTCAAAAAGACATTTACTGCTGAGCATTGCCAAAATTCAAGCAAATATGCAAAAAGGATAAAAGAAAAATAACTTATTATTATAACAGTAGTGAAGGCATACCTCCAAGCGAGTTCAGTAACAAGCTCTTCCGGGGCATCAGGGAGAACCTAAATGGCAGAAAAACACGCAAAAAAATTGTTAAATGACTCATTTTTTAGGTAGGAAATTTTTGAAAAGAATTTCTGTTAAAGTATGATGGCATTTACCTTGTCCTCGTAGGGATTGCAGTGATCTTTGAACCATAACCTCAAAAACTCCTAGCACGATTTCACATATTATATGTCAACCAATTTTGAACGGAACAGACACTTAGGTTTGTTTTAATTTAATGTATATAGGCCTAAAACAGCGTCATTTCAAACTTGAAAAATAGAACAGTCTAGCATGTTTTGAGCATGAACCGATTTTCAAAATCTCTTGAAGTGAGAACCAAACTAAACATAACCCAACTTTGTTGATCCATAAGTTTTGCCCACCCTTATGTAGAAGGCCTACTTGAAGTCTCAAAAGATGTGTCAGGTCAAAACATTATAACTTTCATGGGACAAACTACAAAGCAAGTAGATAATCGACTTTCAAGTCAAATATAGATTATTTAAGGATAGAAGTAAGACCTTATCGACATTTTCAGGTTCAAGACCATTCTGAAACCGAGACTCGTAGGAATGGGCTAACCAGTATCTGCTTGAATCTGGCGTATGGACCTGCATATATGAGCATGATTTCTGTTATCGATATGAATAATTCATAGCTTATGTGACTTCTTGTACTTACAACGCATAGTATGTGTGTGTGTGTGTGTGTTTGTGTGTGTGTGTGTGTGTGTGTGTGTGAGAGAGAGAGAGAGAGAGAGAGAGAGAGAGAGAAAGAGAGAGAGAAACCTCATCAATCAGCAGCACAGAACCATCAGCACCCTTTCCAAATTCATATTTAGTATCGACTAATATCAAGCCATGTTGTAGTGCCACGTGCTGCAAATTCAAAGAAAGATCACAAAAAGAGCCATTCAGATTACAAAAGACAAAAACAATTACAATCAAAAGTATAGATATTAAACCATAACGAACATAATGATTTTCAAAATAATGCAACATGTTTTTGGCAAAATCTAAATCCAAAGTATTACTGTTCAAAAGTGTTCATTAAGAAGTAACTATTTGTAATGTTAATCTTGTTGCATGATGTATGAAATACATGCCCCCGGCTCAATAACATGGAAATTTAAGTATTTTCTTATTTAGACGATTTCCAAGTAATAATCACTTGTTTGCTATCATCAGCGATACAAATAGACTGATGGAGTTAACTACAGTTGATAATATTTCTTTATTATTTGTATCCATTGAAGGATGTTTTAGCTTTTCAAAGAATAGTGGAAACATTCCCTTTGACTATGTGTCAATTCAAGCATTGTAAATATCATCCATAAAAATTCTAATTTTAAGTCAAACGAGTTATAGCATCCCCTCAGATAAAATTTGTCATGAGCAATATACTTGAAAACAACATTAACCATTTATATATAAAAAAATAATAATTCTAATTTGGGAGTTGGACGATAAATCAAGACATATTACCTGGCCATACTCGAACAAACTTAATGCTTTCCTACTTGCTTCATCATAATCAGCTTGACTCATCAACCCTTGTTGGACTATCTGCAAGACAGATGCTAAATCGTTCAGCAATTGTGACTAGAGTTGGTAATACCACGCAGGTCGGGTAACAGATCAAAACAGGTATCTTTGATACTCGTTGACCCGAACACTTTGTGCCCATAAATTAGATTAAGCGTGTTAGCTATGATCACAAACACCACACTATTACAATGATAAACTATTTATATAAACTGATTTAAAATGCACTTTGGAAGACTTTTAATCTGTCGATGCCAATATAAAAAATGAGCTATCTCATAACATGTACACTATGATTACTTATTATTCCGCCATTCTCCCTGCAAATTTGAAGTGAATGTTTTTATCAACAAGATCATCCTATTTTCACTATTAAAGGGTATCTTAGAAATTTAAACAACAATTGAAATTTTCATGAACAGAGTGCAATGTCAAACAGAATATTTAAATAAAAACCACTTCATTTTTGACAAACTTTACTGTAACCATATTTTGGCACTAACTCAGGATGGAAGGGAAAACAGATTTGATATCAAGAAGAAAGGGAAAGACAATAAGAAAGATTCAAGTTTTAGAATGACTTAGGTATCAGTGTATCACTCATTCAACCTATTTGCCGTCATTCTTCCAACTCGACGCACCAAATTAGATTTTCAAAAGGGTCACAAAAATATCAACCTCGTTTGGAGTAATAGGAACATCATGATCTGCAGCCTTAGTAGTTGGCGTGATTATATTTGCATGTAGCCTCTCATTTTTCACCATTCCTGTTGTGCATATTATTGAAAACTTTTATACATAATAGACATATATAGGGAAAATATCAAACAATTTAGAAAGTAAATATGCTTTGACTACAAACCTTCAGGAAGAGCATTGCCACAGTAATTTCGCACACCATTCTTGTATACAGTCCATAATGATGTATCGGTACTTCCAGTCACATATCCTCTAACTAAAAATATTTAACAATATAAAATTATCCACGAACCTACAGCTTACTAAAACAGCAAACAGGTACAGATTTTTGGATATCTTAAAAATCCAAGCATTAAAAGTCTGCTAGTAAGACATTGCAAGGACCAAAAAACAGACATTTAGAGAAAATGGGTGCACTGCACAATTCACAATTTTGAGAACCAGATCACCTTTTTTCTGATGATTCAAAAAGAGAGACCTGACATTTGACAGTCACATTTGCAAATTTCAAAGGCAGAAGGTACATTATGTGAAGTTTAAAATATCAAAGGCTCAAAGAAGTATGAGAACCCAGGTTCACTAACAATGAACCAAACATGCTTTCTGGCTGAATCAAAATGGCAATTCAGGTGGATTGATTTCAGGGTCATTATTGGCAACTTTTTTGTGGGTCAGGCTGGACTGGGTTGGGTTGACAGTTGACCCTAAACACTTATTTTTGTCCAAAATGATTACAGATACTTAGTGTGCTAAACATGTTGACAAAAACACTGCTACTACAAGAATTATCTATAAATCCTTAAATGGATAATTTTTTAGGAGCTACTATGCCCTATACAAACTTTTGGTGACTTTTTTTTGGTTAACCTAAGTATCCGACCCGCTTTGAGAGCCAACTAATCCCAGGGTGACCACCTGCTTAGCGAGTAGCCCGGAGTCGTTGTGGGTGAACATCCGTGGCCACAAGGGGGTGTATTTTCTTGCTCCTAGGATTCGAACTTGGGATCTCTAGTTATTTTCACACTACGCTTACCACCCTTGTGGTTTTGACATGCTTCCTTTTTAGATTTAGCATATATTTTTTTTATTTTTCCTATTTGACTCATAAAGGTAAAACATCACCCAAATCAGCTCTGTAATAGACGAATGGATTGAAATTGACAGTTTGACATGTCAAGTACAACTTTACTGAATAAATGTTAGCCAATCGATTACTAATATTTATCCACGTAACGGATTACATTTCCTGTCCTAGTCAATGGTTTCTCATTCATATAATAAAGATTTTGCACTTCCCTGGATAAATGTTCAAAAAGAACATGTTGGATAATGGGTCGAAACAAACTAGATGTGACAAAAATACATAGAAAAGTTACACATAAACATGAAACAGAAGTTGTCAAAAAGGGTTGATTGGGTAGAAGGTCGAGATGAATTTAGATCAAAACATATAACATTTTAATGTAGTTCGAAACAAGCGGGTCAGGTTCCTGCCAGCCAACTCAAATTTTTAAGAATTATATAATCCAAGTTGTTAGATTAAATCAATTTAGAATATTGAAACCATTTGAATATCACTTTAGATGACCACTAACCCGTTTAACCTGATAAATTTCTGTAACGGTAATCTTACCTAATAAGACAACTTTGAGATGTATGAGTTCAAACAATGACCTCTAAAAGACACTATAATTGCAACAAGTTTATAATCTCATTTTTTAAAAGTGAATACACAGCAGCACTAACCGACAAATTCTACAGGAAAAACAGAACACTTCTTTGCAATGGTAACATTTTTATCCGGAACTGCTATAATTGCATTGGGAGCAATATGTTGTGTCTGGTTGAACCACCAAACACTCGTATCATTAAGAACCTGTGAAACATCAACAATTTCACTCCACATTCAAGTACCAGCATAATTTTAACGATAGATGTAACTCAATGACTAGCTATCACAATTCACAAAAAGAATTACCTGTCCTTTGAATGGAATTGAAGCAAGAACTCTATCAAAAGCACTTTGTCGATCTGTTGTAACCAACACTAGATAATCTCCTCCATCATAAATATCCCTAACCTATACATTCCATATTATCATCATCATTATCAAAATTAACCAATTTCAGATAACCAAATGAAAACAGCTAAATAGACATTTGGTATTTCATTTGCAAAATGCATTTACCACCTAGGTTTTCAAAACGGAAGTGTCAACCTACTTCTTCAAAATTGCATTTTTCTCTCTAAGGAATGCAGATAATCACTTTTTTTTCCGTACGTGTTGCCCAACAATATTATATCATTTAATTGCATTTTACAAACACCATACTCATATAACCAAAAGAAAACAACTATGGGGTACACGGGATTGCGTTTGCATCAACCTTTGCATGACACATTAACCATTTAACCGTTTCCCAAACGGTTCTTTCAAAATCACATTTCCTCTTAAAGAAAATACACATACTTTTCACCTTTTTCAGACTATTTTCCAAACACCATTATCTTATATACTAGCAATTTGCAAAACCTATAATCAGCTAATCTTCCAAAACCCGGCAAATACATTTTAAAACATCGGTATTAGCCGATTTCACCACTCTATGATATATTTACGAATTCACTCTTAACCTAGCCTAAACTAAACATATATAAAAACAAAAAAGAACAGCTTTTTTTTTGTATACCTTTCCTCTGGTTTTGGACTTAAGAGAAGGAATAGTAAGATGAAGATTCGTCTCCGAAAGACAATTCGAAATCGAGTTTTTGGCAGCATTCATAACTTCATTTCTCCTTTCACTTTCAGTCAAAACATCCAAATTCAAATTCAATCCCTTATTTTCTTGTTTTGTTGCCATTACAATCGAAATCTTGGACAATCTTTGATCAAATTTGAAAGTGGGTTTTGGTGATAATGATGAAAGATGTGAACTTTTGTTGATTGAAGATGATGAATTGATGGGTGTTTGGGTTTTGGCAGGGTTTAAGCCTGGAATACACGCAGCCATTGTTTTTCAAGTTACTTCACAACATATTAGTTATTTATATTTATGTGAAAATGGGAGAACAAATCTCAGTCACATATTTCCCCTCATTTTTCTCTCTCCTTCATAATTCATTATTTTCATCTAATTCATTCAAAATCTTTTATCTCAAAAACCGTACATCGATAAATTATAAAAATTA
>JAOXNX010000032.1:10631476-10644683 GCA_028566075.1 Solidago caesia
CTGACAACTGCCATAACACCATTGGTCATTACTAATAAACGTTTAGGCCTATGCAATGAGCTCTGGTTTTCAGGTTTTATAATACCTTTAAAATAGCGTCTACTGAAAAGATCAAGCCAACCAGCATCTTGCTCTTCGGAACCTGCACCCGATGCACTTAACTCAGCAATGAGCTCAGAGACCCTGTTCTTTCCGTATAGTTTCTCAATTGCATGCTCAGCTTGAGAGATTTTCCTTTGCTGCAAGTGAATATCAGTATCATTAACCATTATTATTAATATATAATATATGAAAAGTAGGAAAGATGCATCATACACTCTATTAAAGATATAACATGCTGATGTTGCTTATAATAATTTATCAGAAACCTGAACAAGCCAACGAGGACTCTCAGGAGAAAATGCCATTCCAAGTGCTAATAAAACCGAGGGAATAACAGCAATGCCAAACATTGTTCTCCACCTGCATAATAAATATAGATAAGGCATGGGAAGATAAACACAAAAAGTGTGAAATAAATTGAGAAGTTACCATGTAGGGTTTATGGATAACGGTAATCCAGCCACTAAAGCTACAAGAATCCCAATGCAAATAAACAGCTGATTGATAGATCCAAGTGTACCTCTGATTTCAGTTGGTGAGATCTAAACAAATAAAAGAGAGCCTGTTGGGTATGAATTGGAACGATGTTAAATTAGAAGCCAAAATAACTTGAAAATTAATATACTACCTCAGATATATAAAGAGGAACGATTGCAGATGAAATGCCAATACCAATGCCAGAAAGCAAGCGGCCTATTATCATGGTTTCTACATTTTGTGCTGTGGCACTGGGAAATTTATATCTTATTAACAGCATTTATATGTTCACAACCAACTTGGGACGAAATAAAAGCATATTTCAGCTAACCAAAGAATTGCTCCAATTGTAAGTGGGATTGCATCCAACATAAAAGTTTTGGTTCTTCCAATATGGTCAGCGAGTGATCCCCCCGTAAACGAACCAAGAGTTGCACCAGCAAGAAGTGTGCTAACAATCCATCCTGCACAATTATAAGAACACGACAAATGTAAAAAAGGAAGGTCTTCTTTCGTTTCTCGACGGTGAAGTAAGACCAAGCTCATGAGCTTAAATTAGACCATAAACATAATAAACAGTAGGCTTTTGATACAAACCGATGGTGGAAAGAAAACGTGCTGGAACAATTTAATCCCGAAAAGGCGTAATATATTTGGTTGGGGGGCGATAAATAACCGTCTACCCACTTTGGATAACTTGGCTCGAAGAGGTTTGCTTATTGATTTGATGACTTGCAGATTTTGTGAAGCAGAGTCGGAAACTTTGGACCACATTCTAATTCAATGCCCTAAGGTAATTACTATATGAAAGAAGATTTTCAGTTTGGTAAAAGTCCCCTGGCCTAATAGCTTCTCAATCAAAGATATAATTTCGGGCCAGATTGGTATTTCTCTCCGTAAAAATCCATCATTAGTGAGTCATGGCATTGGTTTGGTCAAGCTTTGGAGTATAAGGACGTGGAGGAACAAACTACATCATGCTTCAACAGACTGCAAACCTCAGATTATGCAAAAGGACATCTTCCCTCAGATACTGAAAATGTCGTTGACAGAAGCTCAAAACTTCCGTTTTGTTGGGCAAAGTAGATCTGCTGACCATCTACATATACTTTATTATAAACTTGGTGTTTAATTCTTCAATAATTGGAGTACAGCTCTCTATCTTAGTTCGCTTTTTGGTGTATAATCTTTGCCCTCCCTATTTTCAGATGTGGCTATTATTATTATAATAAACTACTGCAGTTCCAAAAACAAGACTATAATTTATTAAAATCCCGTAAAACTAACCTTGTAGAACAGTGTTTTCCACAATACCAAGATCCTTTGCAAGGTACTCCAATGCACCATTCACGACACTATTAAAATGCATATAATCAGTTAAGTTGATTAATGGTTTTTGTGCATAAAAAAATATACAGTAGCAATCTAAAGTCACATACATACCCTAAATGATATCCAAACAATATAGCACCCAATGTAGCAACACCAACATATGGAAAAACCGAACCAGAATATTTTGATGAGCTCTTTAGAGGAGCACTTTCTTCAATATCTCCATCTAGATTACATTTGTTGGCCATTAGTAAAGCAAAACGTAACGCTTGCTAGCAATCACAATATATAGACATAATACCAAAGATTGTTCTGTTTTTCATGCTTTTATCATCCTATAACAATGAACAACAAAATTTTCACATCTTAACCCTGACATATGCTTCTCATATCATATCATACTAACTAATTACATTTGTTTATAAGCTTTAAATTTATCTCAACAATAGGTTTGATAAAGGGTGATGATCCGTACAACACCTCTATTTATCCGTACGCGCTTTGGGGTGGTGTACGGCTAAAAAAAAGGTGGTGTACAGATCACCTCCTATCAACAAAGAACATATAGATACAAGAAATCATACTGTCATTGTTTAAATGGTTTAACAACAACGGAAGTGATGGAGAAATAGTATATTGATCCGTTAAACTCATCATAATTGTTTAAACAATAGAGACGATATATCAAACACAACGAGTACAAATAATCGATGATTAAACCAATTGATCATAGATCAACTGGTACCGCCACCATGTGACCACATGGGCGGATGAAGGCTGCAGGTCACAGGTTCAAAACTTGCCAAAGGCAAGTGGAGAAACTATATCTTGTGATCCATGTGTGAGGATGGTGAGTCGCCGGGCATGAGTTATATGCGGTGTGTGCTCTACCAAGACGGTACATGGGACTAGAGGGTTCCCACCCCTTTACCCTTTTTAAGATAAGACACCTTTATGAAGATAACCAAAAACATGGAGAAAATGAAGAGAACTGAATATTAAATATGCAGTGAAACAAATTATATTATAACAATTTAAATATACTATGTTGTATCAACTTGAACCAAACTAATTACGATCCGACTACAGAATCAGTAAAAGACCTAGATTGTCATCTTTATCCATGATCAGTTGAGCGAATTTGACCTCCCCTACTGCAATAATTGAAATTCTATAGGTTTTAATAACCTCCCTTATTTTCTTATTGGCTCAGCAACCACCCATTTGTGTGTAGCTTTTATGTATAAAACAGCCGCCAGAAATCAATTTATTACTTGTGTTACTTAAGTTTACTGACAATGCATCCTCTGGTTATTTCAGGTCATCCATGGATTATATTCTACACAGAACGCGTCTTAAAATCTCTATCATTCAAGTCAAAGTCAAAACATCAAGCTGGACCTTCTTCACTAACAGCAGCAACAACATCTGTACTTGAGTTAACTAAAAGGTTGACCATTGGCGGTTCCGTAATCAGATATTCATTTCCAGTTTTAACATCTCGAAGTTTAAGCCACGATAGCTCAGAAGAACATGATGATTCTGGTTTGGTTGATGCACTTGCTGTTGCAATCTCCAATGTGAGAATTTCTGAACCCAAAAGGAGCCGGTTATGTGTAGCTACTAGTCCAATCAGAGAGCAATGTTCTTCTAATGTTACGTCTAATAACCTTTGCAAAGCATGCTGACCTCTGACTGCTGACTTTGACTCTACTAGTCTTCTCTAATGCTGAAGATCAGAATTGACTTTGACCCATGATGTAACAGTAGAAGGCTAACAAAGTTCCAAGAAATGGGGAGAAACTGGTGTATAGTGAATGTAAATATAATGAGTAGATGGTGAGTAACGAATGATGGTGATTTATGTTGATTGGTTTTGGTAGGCAAATAAACGCTATGATGTTTGCCTGCCATTTCTTCGTGACTATGGTTTGTTTTCAGCTCTTATAAATCTGGAAACTATAGCAGAAGCTATGAATAAAATTTCATGTTGATGTGTTTTACCTTGATCGTGGATTTTCTTTGAGCCTCTGTAAATGTGGAATGATAGTACGGCAGTCGGCAGCTATGAATTAGTTTGTTTAGGTTCTGTGTATTGATTATGCATTTTAATAGATGTTTCTATGTTTTACTCTCGGTAAATTCTAATGATTTAACATTGTTTGCATCGATAATGTATTTAGAGGTTAGCCGGCAATTTAATTTCTTAGTTAAGTTTTAGCTCCCATGGGTTGGTGTATCAAGCTTACAAATTTAAAATGATAGGAAGTGGGGTGCAGGAAATCTGTTATTGTAGGAAATCTATTTCTAGTTACTGTTTCTTAATCATATATTGCACAATACTTGTATTTTGTGAGGTATAAAAGAAATGCATGTGGATCAAAGCTTATAGCATTGCAAACCCTAACCCTAACAATCGATGCCTCCTTTGAGAACATCCTATATTCTTGCTACACTGATTCCGTGACGATCTATCTGGAGTATTAGTCATCGAACTATGTGCATTGATGCTCAGAGTGCACAATGAGGTTGTTCTGATGCTTCGTTATTGTGCACCTCTTGGTCTTTGACCAAAAAGCTGGTTGAAGAAGTTCCCACGAAATCTTTTGAATCAGCTATTAGCGACAAAAAGGCCGTTGTTAATGTTGTGGTTAAGGGTTTCTATAATCCTCTCCTTAGGCCCTACGATTTGGAAAGAAAAATCATGCAGCGAATAGAGGCTTTCACAGTGTGGTGCCACATTGCCACTCCACCCTCGGCATGGTGGTTGCGCGTGTGGTGAGCATCACACTTATGTGTGCTTTTTTTTTCTTTTTATTATTAAATATCAGTGTGATCCACATCATGAAAGTGGTTGAGTGTGGTTTTTAATATGGTGTTGACGTGACGAGTTTTTTAATGTAATCTATGTAATCACACCGTGTATCCTTAACTTCAAGGTGAACCTCCTGACATTTTTACCGGAGGTTTTAGGTTCGAATCTCGTTGGTTACAATATTGGGGATGGCCAGAGAAAGATCCGGAAACAACCACGAGATATGGTTAGACAGCGTACATCTGAATGAAAAAAAACTCACCTTACTCGGGTAACTTGAATAGAATAAACCTCATCTATTTACCCATTTACGGTTTACCTGTTTTTGCTCACCCCTATCCTTACCTATAGGGTTTTGAAGAATTTTTCTTACTAACCTTTTTGCTTTGAGTGGTTGATGCCTTTAGGACTTGGGGCTTTACAACCTCATCTGTTTACCCATTTACTAGTCCAGGCTTTTATATGTTGTTTCATACCACGTGGGCAAAGGTCCCATGGAATGGTTGGTGTCCATTAAGTTTGGTTAGGAGGACCTGGCTTTTGCTTTTGGATCTTTGGTGATTGATGTTGGTGATCTTGATTCGCTCATTTAGTGTAATTGTTATTTACTTTAGACCAAGGAATTTCAGGTAAAGCTCTATCACGGGTTAGGGGAGTGCGGTGTGCATACACGTTTAAACCAACTAGATTCACTAAATTGAAAAGTTGTGTGTATCGGTAAAAGTCTATTCACATATTTTACATGATTAAAAGTTTATCCGATTTACCAAAACCCTATAAAGACAACTAAATGGTTAGTCGCCTACCAGGGATAAAATTTATGTCCATGCATACATGTGGATCAACTTCAGAGTTCAGACCATGGCCTTTATGTATGGACACCTTAGAGCTCTCATACACATATACATGTGGTACATTTATGTCCATAAATTTTGAACATCAGGATAAAAATTTCTCATCTTTAAGAGCTCTCATGCCAGAGATCAAAGATCAGTGTGGCACTTTTGGGGATCCCACCAAATTGTTAAGGCTAATAGGAGTGGGGTCTCTTCCTATTGAGACATCTTCCACCATGAGGCATGGGAGGAAGCCCCCCAAAATCGTGGAGTGAGGCTGCTCCTCCAAACGTCCCCACACACACATATACATACTATATATACACACACAACACTGACACACAGATACATACATATGTATATAAATTCACAAAAAAGGGAGTCCAATTCTAGCCGGGGTGGAGTTTTTTTTCCTTGAAATTTGAAAACGCCCCTTGGGGCCATGTTTGAGGGCGTTCTGGGGCTTCTTGAGGCGGCACCGGAGGTGAGTTCGCCTCACTCCGGATAGCCTAAGAGACCCCTTGTTAAATTTGATGGTTGCAGGAAAAGATACCACAACCTCTTAGCACAAGCACATACTAATTATTTTTTTTATAAAGAAAACTAAATAAATTCACACAAATTCCACATATATTTACAAAATGTCCACAGTGGGCCTTGAACCTACAATCTATAGGTTGATAGGTCATCACACATTCACACATACCACATGAGTTAAAGCTCCAAGGGTAAGCATATACTGAATTTCAAAATAAAAAGCAGCTCAACAAAATAAAAGTCCCCTTGGTTTTGTATTATTTGCCTGAATACTTGCCTTTTTGATGTTTTGTATGTTACTATTGAACTTATTTTCTCAAGTAGATTTTATTTTTGGTTTGTGCTTACATATTCAGCAAGTTTTACCAGTATTCAGTAGTCCTGTAAACGTTGACGCGAGTAAGCAAGCCTGAGCTTGGGTCTGTTCAAATGCATACAACTAGCCACAAGCGTTGCAATATTAAAACATATATGCGAAGAAAAAAAGAGAGAGAAGACACTTTGTAATGTTTGACAATAGTTGTAATCTTTACATGTAAAGAAACACACAATTTAAGGTAGTATTTGCTAACATCTGATGAACCCTTGAACTCTTCGAATAAAACATATTTTACGCTTATGGAATACATCTTACCTATCATCTTCTTGAAAACTTGGACCAGATATAGACAAGAAAGAGGCAAAAAACAGCAAAGAGGACGACATGCAAAACATGGCTTGAACCAGACTGGATGATGCTCTTGTTTAATTTCCTCATGTTGTTCTTCACTCCTGCTTGTGCTTTGATAAGGGTCATTTGCTGCAAATTTGAAATGAGAAAAACAAGACATCCATTAACCACTCAGGCATTGTTCTAACAAGTGCATATAGCATACTTAAACTAGAGTATGGGCCTTCGATCGACAGACACATTTTTGTCAGAATAATATTTACAAAATAATACTCGTAATACGATAACAAAAATAATTTGTGAATAAAACATTCTAGGAGGTTGTACGCATTACATATAGCTTCTTTTATTAGACTCGTTTGAGTAAAACACAACCCAAATCAGCCCATTCATAAGTAAAAGGTCGAAATTGCCCACCTTTAACTATTACTGTACAAATGCGTTATGAGTCTACCACACGTAAAAACAGAAGGCCAAATCACAACTTCTATTCAGATAATATGATCCAAGGAGAAAAGAGTGAATCTAAAAAGATCATGGAAATCGTTGGTAAGTGGATACTCAAAGTAACAGATAAAGAAGCTCTCATCCAACAATGAGGTCGCATGGTTAGGGTAGCTGTTCAAACAAAAGGTTTGTAATACCGACCCAAAGGGGTCGGGGTTTGGAAACCAATCTACACCTTTTTTGAACTTTACAAATACCAACTTACTAAATAAAAATATGAACACTTTGGGCAACTCTCAACCCATTTGACCCATATCTATTTTAGTTAAGTTTTAAAGTCACCTGTTTGACATTTTGAAATTAGATTACAATTCAAGTGGACTCACTTTTGATTAAAGTGTCAAAATGCCACTTATATATAGTCTACCTCAGCATGCAAACTGGTGCATAGCTAAAACGTTTTGTGCTCATGTAGGCTTATTCGACAATTTGACCATCAGAACTTTACTTAGGCCTAGCTTGGTTGGCAGTCGGCACACCTATGCGAGCTTACATGTCCCAACTAATGTGATCTATATTTTTCTAACCAACTACATGTGACATCCACCCCACATTGGGGGCAACAATAAAACATAAAACTTCTTATAAGCAGTTGACAATAGGGAGTTTAATAACTTCTCACAATGGTTTTGGTTGATTATAATATTATTGCCCCCTTTGGGACATTTCAAATGGCATGAACGGTCTACTTATCAGTACTGGTCATGAACTTTTGCATGTAGAAAGATTAAGTTAGCTTCATATTAGTAAGCGATTGACTGATGAGCTCTAATCATAATAAGATAAATAACTGAGAAACTTGGCCAACGATTCAAAATTATCATGACAAGGTATAGTTATTAGTTATTGGAACTATATACCACACCATAAAATTAAGTTTAAAACTAAGAGGAATAGAGCTGAGATCATACCAGCTGGTTAATAAACTCATTCTGAAATTTGGCCTCTGACTCGATCTCTGAGGCTACCTGTAATGCAAAAATAACATGAGAATGAAGGGAGAAATAATTTACTAGCAGACATATGTATGTACCAGAAAGGAAGGAGTATATATGCAGCAACATCTGGCTGACATTTAAAAATATATAAATGTAAAGCAATAACCAAGAAAAGTTAACTGACACAAAAATACCACCAAAAATGTATAACGAAGTTCAAGAACAACATCCAGACAGCTTGCCATATCTACATGATCTATCAAATCATTGGGGAAAGGATAAGTGAACATAGTTCCCTAAGTTTACTGCCCATATTTGATGAATGATAATTTTCTACCAACTTAGCATTCCGTTTATCTTACTTTAATAGTTTAATAATTCTAGGATAGAAAAGAATAGTAACATTATGTCCTAAACATAACTTCACACTTTTTTTTATTGATTTTTGTCTTAATGTCGCCGTGTTGGGTACAATTAACAGCCCAAGGGGGTAACCCGGTGGTTAGGGGCTTAGAAATTTCCAGTGATGATGCAGGTTCACTCCCCACAGGCTACAACTTTGGGGCCAGGTTTCAGGTGTGTATTAGTTACTGAGGTAAGGACTTTGTGAAGATGGTCATCCTCCCCGGTTGAGCAGACACTCTCCTTAGAAGGTTGCTGAGTGAGCTCTGAGAAACGCCAGCAACATATTGTCCTCTGGAAAGGTGTGGGGCCAGTCAGCGTTGCCAGTTGCCAACATTTTGCATATGTTATGTACAAGTAACAATGATAAATGATAAATGATGTCTCACTATTCTAGGGTGTTTTGAAGAAATTTTGGTACACTATTACTTATAACATTTACTTAACAATGATTTTGTTATATCTAAAATGGTCTCGCTGCCAGAACAATATGGACTTATTTCATTTCAAATTATTAGAAGATTTTGTGGCCTGTATAATGCAAAAAGCTGATACAACTTAAAAAGTTGCTTACATTCTTTAACTGCCTAACTTGCTTTCGGAGGCCACTGATCTCATCATCTAGATCTGCATGCATTGGATCAATGCGCAGTTGAATTTCATCAGAACCGGTCCCTTGTCTGGTGCTAAGCCCTTTGCTGTTAACATAAGCAAAAGCGTATTAAACTCAAAAAACTTTCACACTTCCTTAGTGATAAAAAATGATCTTGCAGGAAGTTCAGATGTATAAAGGATCAGGTTTGGGCTCAAAATGTCATCTTGAGATTTACATTAATATGGTTCTTCAGTAAATCATTTATTTCTCTGCTTAGAGGCAATGAAGCTTGGCTTAGCTATTGAAATATTAAGAAAAAAACATTCAGAAAAGATAAACAAAATAACTACCTCGATCTATATGGAGCAGCACCATAGTAGCCACCACCTCTGTTAGACCTGACGCCATTAAAAAGGAAATTTGAAATGTAGTACTAACTGAGGGAACCCTGAAAAAATAACCGAATGAGATCAGCGTTCTACAAGGAAATTATCTAGTATGCCAATCGCTGAAGCAAAATTTTCCCTCCATTCATTTGAATATTTTGATGACTAACTGAACCACGGAAACGCATTACATTTATGAAAACTGGACGAAAATATCTTTACTTGCTAAAGAAACCGAAACCTCCAGCAACCGCTAAGCTACCCGGTTGGAGTTCTCAAACCCAATCCTAATTAGACTAAAATATGAAAACCTATCAATTATGTAAGAAGTAATAATAATATCTCCTATATGTAGACATGAAAATAAATATATAACGCCCAAGTCTCCTATATTGCCATGTTCCTGTCTTATGTCCACCATCCTATTCCTAACTTATTGGTATTATCCTTTTAGTTTCTCTGTCAAAATCATCTTCTTATAATACTTCACTTATATCATCGAAATATACACATATAATACCCATCAAACAACCAAATTTCACTAAATACCAATTCCAAACAACCCTTTAAAGAACTTGACACTCAACAATAAGATGTTTTAACCAAAAACAAATAAAACTTGCATCTCTTTCTGGAACAAAGAGAATCAAAAAGAGTAACGTAAAACCCAAATCTGCAAACTAATTAAAAAAATAAGAGAGGCATAAAATGAGAACAAAGTGGACCTGGAATTTCTATCTTGACACTCTCATGTATTATCCACTTGTACGGAACTGCTCTATTGTTTGTGAACTCCATGTTTACGGAACTGCTGTTCCAGTACATGGCTGTGATGCTGATAAACTGCAACATCATGATGTTTACGGAACTGCTGTTCCAGTACATGGCTGTGATGCTGATAAACTGCAACATCATGTACTCCAAATTGTCTGATAACTACAAATTCCTTTGGCAAAATAAAGTTGGAGGGGCAAAATTTTATTTGCTTACACAAGAACTCTTCCTTTGACTAATAAAAGTTGGAACTTTATGTATGAAAATAAGAAATAATAGTTATTAGTACTTTAAAACAATATTGTATATTTCAATATCAAGTTTCAAAACTTAAATAGCCTTAATAACTCTATGTATCACATTAAAAAACCAAGGTTTGCAATGCTTTCGCTTCTCACTAATCATACTTCTCCTCTGAATTATCACATAAAAAATCAGTGTATTATCAAACAATACAAAAAGATTATATCTTGAAAAACAATATATCATTAATATATATAAAAACAATATATCATCAATATATACAAATATAAGAATTCAAATTTATTGAGATAATCACTAACTTGAATGTAGCACAAAATCATAGAGTGGATCTTCTCTGGTTGCACCTGCAATACATTTAGAACAAAAAAAAATGGTTGTGCCACAATGAGATTTTTGGTAATTACGATTCAACAAAAACAATAAAAGTTATATAGATAATTAAAAAAAAAAATCAAACGAACAATAAATATAATTGGGGGTGGGGGGCGCAAATAGATGGAGACAGGAGATGAATGTTTGTGGTGATTGATGGAGAAGGTGACTTACAGTATATTTTTTTGGAGAAGGGCTGGACGGAAAGAACGAATTTAGATTAGGGTTCAGTGTGTATGGAGAATAGAGACCTGTTTTAAGTCAGAGAGATTGAAACCTTTATTAGAGACCTGATATAATTGATTTTTAGTTTAAACGGCTAAGATTCATTTTGGTTATTAATTTAGATGGTGAAGATTAAAAGTTGATCTTATTTTTTTCTCACTGTTGTGGCAGCCATATATATATATATAATAAGTCAATTCTTGTGAATTAAGTAAAGCGATATTCACTTTATCTCCGTCAATTACAATTTGATAGGGTGTTTTTTGAGTCAAAACTTTTGACTGTTTTCCATTATTTTCTGTCAAATGTTCTTTTATATATATTATATGAGATTATTACCTGTGACTGTTTTCCATTATTTTTTGGCAAATGTTCTTTTATATATATTATATTAGATTATTACCTGTGGCTATAACTAAGCCTGTACTGAATCACAGTTACCGCCGTTGTGGCGGCGGCGGCGGCAACCGGGGAAGAAGGCCTGTGGTGGCGGGGGAGAAGAGGGTAAGAACCAGAATCAATAAGAGATTAAATAAAACACTTTGTACCTTCGCATTGTAATAGGTTTCGCACAATAGCCCATATATATAAATATATATATATATATTATAATATGTATATGTATCTATACATATACTTACCTTGGGATGCTGTGTTTGTAAACTGAGAAGTGACATTTGCTAAGTTGCATGAAATAAGCATAATGAAAAAAAGTAGAGCGAAAAGCCTAATATAATTTGCTAACGTAACCATTAAAATTGTAAGGTGAACACATGTTAACGTTAAGGTATATCTATATATATAACATTGATAGATACAAGGTCTGTACGTGTGAAACCACTGGCTGATTCTTAAAAGTCAGTATTCACACATCATATGTGTATGCATGGATGGATTCTTCATAGCTGGTTTATATATAGAGTTTAGTATTTGGGAGTGTAATCAATTAGTACATTTTTAACAATATATGGAAGTAACTTTAATATGGTTCATTGTAGGAAGAAACTTTATAAAAATGTTCAAATCATGTAAAAGTATGTGGCAAACCATATGAGTTGTCATGTATAAGTTTTTGATTGGTGCATGTTAAAATATTACATTATTTGAATATTTTTACAAAGTTTCTCCCTATAATGAACAATATTATAGTTATTTTCATATATTGTTAAAAGTATACAAGTTGATTACACTCGTAGATACTAAACCTTAAAATTTAAAAACATTAATTCCTTCGCACCATTTAACCATGCACACAACTCAGCCTAATTAAACATGACAGATTTGTCAAATATATTGACAGGTTGGACTTTTTTTTAAGCACTTGACATGTGTGCATTAAAATTTCACATCAAATGGTTATAGATTTGCTACATTGGTGATTCATTATGATGCAATGATAATATAGACAACATACGTTTGTTATAGACTTGGTACCTCATAATAACAAAGATAGTGTCTCAGTTATGTGTACATGCATCACTGACAAGTAATATTCAACAAAATGTAGAAGGAATATAATAATATTTAATCGTTCAAAAAGTAAGTTGTTGCACCCTAATATAACTAATTGTTGCATCATGGTTATAAAATTGTTGCATCATACACTACTACAATACACTACTACAAAACTGGAATATTCCAACATAACAAAAATGTCGGAAAATTCGGACAGATTTTTGTTTTACGCTGAAATACATATATTAATTTTTGATACCGACTGAATAGCGATAGATTGGTGACAGATAGGGCTGTCAATCGAGTCGACCCGGGTCGACCCGTGTCGGGTTGACGGGTTGGCGGGTTGGAAATCTCTGACCCTAACCCGACCCATTAAAAGTCTCGGGTCAGAAATCTCAACCATGACCCGACCCGGGTCGACCTCGGGTCGACCCGGGTCGACCCAAATAATATATCGGGTGGCGGGTTGTAAGGTCAAATGGGTTGGTTTTTGCTCAAGTGGGTTTAATATTATAGC
>JAOXNX010000032.1:10688335-10704027 GCA_028566075.1 Solidago caesia
TGCGTCCGGTTTCCAACCCCTCTATAAATGCCTTAAGGTCTACGACCGGTAAGGGCGAAGCCCCCCGGAACGGCGTAACCGTTCGATTAAGGGCTACGCTCGTACCGTCTCCATCCGTTTTCAACACATAACTCATAGGAAATTTTATTTTTATTTTATTTTTTGAAATTTTAAAATTTTTTTTTTTTGGAATGAGTTTTTACTATAAAAAAAATCAAAAAAAAAAAATAATAATAATAATAATAAAAATACATACCAAAAAGAGTAGAGAATGAGGGGAAATGTGTGGCTGAGATTTGTCCCCTAGTTTTCACCATTTTTTTTTGTTTTCAAATGATTACATCCCTATATTTATATTACTTTTGAACAAACAAATATATAGATTTTGTAAAACCATCATATGGCTAAAACAACCTGCAATTGTGATACTTACCGTCAGAACTCTAAAGCATTGACCATTGGCTAAAACACTACGTATATTGATGGTGTGTGAATGACTAATCAATTAGGTTAATGTAGTCTAAATAATACTAACACATTAAGTTACCTAACTATTATGATATAGGTGTATATATAACTCCAATATTTGCGTCTGACAGGAGGATTAGTGTTGACGTCGAAAAAACATACAAACGATATAAGGAGTAAGTTAAATTTCATTGTTAGCTAAAGTCGGATTACAACTTGATTTCCATAAAAGAAATCCGTAATTACTTAAAGTTGCTCCTTTGAATAATCTATTTTGGCAGAGATACTCTAATATCCATTTCCTTTAAAAACTATGACATGGAAAATTACTTTATTTTATATTTTATGTAATGAGTTATTGAAAAATTACAATTGTAATGCTGATGTGTCAATTGATAAAGATGTGGAATGCTTGGTTGATTGCCACATATGAGTATATGACTCACTGAGTTATTCTCATTTATATATATTGTAAGATAGTAAGAAGATAGTAAGATATGTATAGTATGATCATAAGATTGGGACGCAATGGACTTTGTTCCTTGAATCAAGGATGCTAATCTTCCAGTTTTCATTGGGAAGTCTTGGTGTCCTCATTTGATATTTTTAGTACAAAGTACAAACGCAACTACATAACCAACGAACCTTCTATGTTCTGCAATCGTGTCCATTAATCGATTAGCTAGAGGTTGCATTTTTCCATTCATTTACTTCTCAATAGATAGATTTGGGTTATTTTTTATCCAAACAGGTCAAATAAAAGTTGGCCAAAATTGAAACAGGTTAAAAGGGTCGGACGGGTCAAATGTGTTGAAAAGTCACTAGATGTGTATTTCTTAAGGCATATAGCCTTTTACATCACTGTATTCAAACATTCATATTCTTATTGTAATAATGTTTGTAATTATATTCGACACGTTGACTATGTATAGTATAAAGAAAAGGACAAAAGTCATGAAGGTCTACGATGGCTACTACCATTCGGATAGGCCTATCACTTAAATGGTCTAAATGTGTTTAAATGAGTATTTGTTTTCTAAACAGTTCCAGAAATGGTTCGATGATGCAATGGCTGCTGGCTTGAAGGAGCCAAATGCTATGGCGTTGTGTACTGCTGGCAAAGATGGCAAACCGTAAGTAGCTTTAATTATGATGCCATATACAAATTCATCTATGGACTAGGATACTGTTGCGAGTTATATCATGTAATGTCTAAGTGTACTTTTGGTTACTGGCTTGCTGGGTTTTAAATGTATCATCATTGTATGGTTTATCATGTCAGTTTTAGTTTGAGTTAGAACTAGGATCTCATGGCTTTCATGATACTCACAATTAATATAGAATGTTCCGTATATAATCTCAGGCCATGTTTTTTGGATGTTCTAGATTTATATTCATCTTTTAAAAGGTGAACATCTTTCACTTATTGCCTTTTCTTGAAACTGAAAAGATTTTAAAGCAAATCAAGTGTGTCTCACTCAGCAACTTGGAAACATTCAAAGGGTAAAAGCGTCTTTAAATATTCTATATAACTATTATGTTTTTTTTTTTAATATCACATTTTGAGAGTTAAGCATGGGTATGATATACGATAGGATTGTAGGCACCCATTCTTCAGTGTTCTATGTTAATTCTTAAAGGATATTATTGTGACATTTTACTTGCATAGTTTAGTTAAAATTTTATTATATGTCAAATAGTTAGATAAAATTATAGAACTTTTATCAACATTAATTTTTGCGACCTATGCAGTTCTTCACGAATGGTATTGCTGAAAGGATTTGACACAGACGGTTTTGTCTGGTTAGTGGCCTTCTGTCGTAATACAAGCATCAACAGTTAATACACATTAGAACAGTATGTGCTTTCTTTCTAGATTTAATGTGGCCACTATAATGCCTATTCAGGTACACAAATTATGGTAGCCGGAAAGCCAAGGATTTATCTGAGAATGCTAATGCATCACTCCTATTTTATTGGGATGGGTTGAATCGCCAGGTGAACCTGAATTTATTTTCTGGTACTGCATTTGTGTAAAGAACATGTTATATGATTTACTGGAGTTTGCAATTTCGACCCATTTACTTTCGAATGGGTTGATTAGGGTTCTGTTTATTTCAAATGGGTCAAATTAAATAACTTAGTTAGTAGAGGAACATGTCGAATGTGTTGGACAAGTTGAAAGTCTTCCAAAGTCTGTTTAATGCATACAACCTCCTAAATCATTTTATTTGAGGATCTAAACTAACTGTAATAATACAGTATTGTTTATTGATAAAAAGAAAGGACAAAAGAAGGGTTGCAGTTTTGATCCGTACTAAAAGACCCGTTGCAATCTGAAAGCCGACCCGCCTGACCTGTCCATCTTGCCATATCTACTGTTAACGATAAACCCTTATCAGTCATATTCTTTATTGGCAGGTGCGAATTGAAGGTTCTGTGCAGAAGGTTTCAGAAGAAGAGTCCGAGAATTACTTTCACAGTCGTCCTAGAGGAAGTCAGATTGGAGCAATAGCCAGTAAACAGGTTTTCGTTTCGTTATTTTTTGCTTCTGCATATCTTTTTCGTACTATTCGTATTTCTTATATTCTTCCGTTATTTCAGAGCACTGTAATTCCAGGACGTGATTTTCTCCACAAAGAGTATAAAGATTTGGAAGCAAAGTTCTCTGACGGGTCAGTCATCCATATATTTTCAGTTATATCAGTTGTAAAATTCACAGCTTATGTTTAGTTGGTGAACTATTTGTTTTTCACCGCAGAGCTCCAATCCCAAAACCGCAATTTTGGGGTGGTTACAGACTTATACCCAATTTTTTTGAGTTTTGGCAAGGACAGACATCACGATTGCATGATAGGTAATCTTTTCTGTCTATTTTCTTGCAAAACTTCATTTAACTGTGAGGAAGAGTTTCATAAGATGTAATTTGCCCAGTACTAATTCATTTTGTCGGCCTTTGGTCAGTGTAGACCATTGTTCTTAAGATGATTTGAAAAAAGCACTACACTTTGCAAGAATCGCATTTGGATTCGTTTTGGTAATATGGATGCAAAAACAAATCATTGTACTTGGAAATTTGTTCAAAATTGCTCTGCCGAAGTGCAGCTTCCTTTTACAATTTGGAACATTCTTTTAAAAGAAGTATGATCATCTGCAAAGTTTATCATGACTTTTGCAAATGTTAGATAACAGAGATGGAAAATCGAGTTTGGTATGAAGAAAGATACCAATCTAATTTACTATCATACTACACAGATAGTATTCTCTATTTCCCATATTATCTATAAAGCTAGCCATTTTGTCGCTTTTCTAAGGGGTAAGATGGCCAAAGAAAATTTAGTAAAAGACAAAATTATAGAACTCTACATCAATGATGGTTAGGTCCAAGGCCCAGTGCTAATTCTAATACTCCGCAAGGTTTTGGGTCTGGTGCTGTTCTATTAGCAAGCTCAGTCCTGGTCCTAGTCCTGGTCCCTGTCCTAACTGGAGCTGGTCTCTAAACTGGCCTTGACCCTGGCCCAGTCCTAACCAGGCTTCAGTAAAATATGTTGGCTCAGTCAGTTTGTGGTTTTGGTCATTCCTGAGTCTCTGTTGTTAGTGAATTACATGAAACCTTCTTGAAAAATATCTATGAGACTATGCTGTTTGACTTGATTATACAAAAAGTTAAATATGTTTTATGAAGAAACAAGTATATTTATGGCTAAGCATAAAAAAGGATAATCACACATGGTTTGTCATGATTCTGGAATTTTGGTATAACAGTATTTTATATTGCAAATATTTTTCATATGTTTTCAGGTTATGTTATACTCAAGAAGTTGATGGCACTAGTTTGTGGAAAATCATACGCTTGGCTCCATGACTAGCATTCCCTTCATCCTCGTTATGATATACCCAAGTACGCCATTCTTCGTCGCTTACTGGCAAAGTCTGATTCCTTTTCTACATACAGCCTGCACGTGCTCTGCATTATTCAGAATCTCGTGTGGCTGGCTTATGTAAATCGTTTCTGAAATATATTATGTTTTGAAATAAACATAAAATGTACATAGGTGAATACAAATAACTACATAATAAAGCACCTAGAAATTGAATTCTTATTGAAGTTAGTCTTGCATTAGGGGAGACTGAAATGTAGCAAATTTGACCCAATTCGTGAGTAAATGGGTTGATCTGGCTTAATTTTTTACTCTAATTAGTCAAAAGTGGAAATTATTATTCCTAGCATCTAGCTAAAATGGAAACGGATCTGAAGTCGCTTAAAGTTATTGACAATTCATAGAACTTCCACACTATTTCGTCAAATAAATCAGATTCTTAAAATGATAAAATACTTCTTGTGATCCTATTTAACTCATTTTAAAATTTAAAAATATTCAAAAATGAAAGAATTGTTCACAGGTCGGCCCAATCTGACCCGACCCATTGCAACACACACAGGTAACACCCATTTAGGTCAGCCCAATCTGACCCGACCCATTGCAACACACACAGAAAAGACCCATTTTATCCCGCATTTAAATCTGTTACCCGACCCTCCATTTTGCCACCTCTATCGACAATCTGTAAATAAATAAGCAGTCACGTCTAACAAGCATCCCGCACTATCAAATTTAAATACTAAGCCCCTTATCTTTCTCATCAACAATCATAACAAACATCAATAATTGACCAACCCAAACATCAAGTGTGAAGTTTGGTGTTCAGGTTCTTTGACATTTTGCTGTTTCAAAAAAAAAAAAAACCCTTTTTTTATTTGTGTGATAAAGAAAAGAGTTAGCTTTATTTCATGTCAAATAGGTGGAAAATAAGCCTAAAGATTTGGAAGTTTATATTAGGGACGGTCCCTTTATCTAATATATTACGTGCATGTAGAAACATGGATCCTGACCAAACTAGGGTCCACCCATGAGCAGCTTAACATTTCTTTTCATAACTTTTGTTTTTTTGTTTTTTGACCACTTGAGCCTACATTATATCTCCAATACTTTTGTTTCAAAGGAAGATAACATAATCATTTAACATCAAAGGTTGGGGAAGAGTTTCTTTTACATGACGGGTTAGCAAGTAGTACCGAAAATTTATAGAACCCGATAACCCATATCAGAAAAAAACGCGATGAAGAGAACATAGGAAACAATGAGATTGTTTTTGTAGGATTTTGGGTCTATTTTTATGTGAACTGGTTGCTAGATGATTTAGAATCTTTGTGAGAAACCTTAGCGAATAAGTTTGAAAAGTTTGCTTACGATTATGCCCAGGACCACATTGAACCGATCCTACGTAAATGCCCCTTTTTACAGCTGAAAGTAATATTCTTTTACAAGGATATTGTCCAAAAAGATTTGATATTTGATATTTCTTGCTCAATTCATACCGAATATGTGACGTCTGGCTTGTCACATTAAGCTGAAACTATTTGATCTGTTATCAAATATCTAAAGTACCCTTAATAAGATACTCATAGACTGGAATCAACAATGTTAACATTCTACTGTGATAGCATACAAAAAGCCAACTTTGATTGGAACTTTGTGATAAAATAATTGCATGCTCACGATTGTCTTTCCTACCATCACTTCTCTCATATTTCATCAAATTATTGACTTTTAAAGCCATCTTAGTTGGCTTTTTTGTTGCTTACAACTATCAATCTTGCGAAAATATGAAAAGCTACACTAGGGTTTCATAGACGAGTGCCTTTTTAATCATAGAATTGCTAAGCACCAACATTTTCTGCGCATTCATATTTGCACAATTAGTTCAAAATCGATTATTGTTGCAAACTTTGTTGAAATGAGCCGTGCTCTGGCTCATCTCAGCTTGTACAGTTGGTTCAAAGTCGATTATTGTTGCAAACTTAGTTGAAATGAGCCAAGCTCGAGATCATCTTGGCTTGGTCCATTACACCCTTAAAAGAACAAGGATTAGTTTATCATTTTTTTTTTATTTTTTATTTTTATGAAGTTGAATCATACAACTATACAAGTACATATACTAATCTTTGACTCATATTTGATTTTGTAGAATCTGATCATACCTTTGAAGTGGGAAGTGATAATAGTACCACAAATATTGATTTATTTACCACACTGTACAACTTTTATAACATACTGTACAAGTCAGTAAAACATACGTGTGGTAAATATATTAAGACCATCAGGAATGGGGGCGTTTTTTTGCACTTTTTGGCCCCGGAACTCCCCGGAACAACGCCCCAAGGGGCGTTCCTTTGTCTTATTTTGCGTGCAGCTTTCCAAATGGAACGGGCGTTTCTTTGTTACACTCTCACACACAATATAAATAATAATAATAACATAAATTCAAAAAAAAAAAAAAAAAAGCTGACACAGGAGCGTTCCAGCCTTTCTTCCCCCATTCCTGTTAGTCTAATTGTTGTGGTAAGAATATCACTCCCCCTTAGAAGTGGGTTAAGCTTGCTTAATTGTTTCTTGAAGACAATGATTAAAAGCTTAGGGTACCTACAATTCAAAGCCCTTTAGTTTGGATGTCTTATCATATCTTAGTGTAGTATTTGTTGTCAATCACATCTAAATCTGAATTCACACTTGGTATTTAAGATTGCTTAATGTAGGTTAAAGTGCTATTTATTGCATACCATAAAGAGGTAAAGTTAAACAGTTTTTGTCAAGTTTGTCTTATTTAGAAGACTTTGATGTTAATGTTCGTTAGGTAATGACTAAATAAGTTCATGACAATGGTGAAAAAGCTTAGTGGTCAAAAATCAAGGTAACCTAAAGTACAAATTTCAAATATACTACTCTAACATTATGATAGTGGACCATTGTTTTGATATTCTTTTTTCCTTTGGGTGTAATGCGAGTTTATTTGAGATTGATTAACTCGAGATTGGTTCGTAAAATATACATAATTGAGTTGAATTTAATCGAGTCGAGCTAGGGTATCATAATACCCGGCTTGCAAAAGCTGCAAGTCTTTTTTTTATTTAAAAAAGGTAACTATTATTTATGAAAAACTTGCGAGTCTAATTGAGCTTGTGCCTTTTACCCTTGAATACTATATAGTTTTTTATAATTATTGTAATTGAGTTAAGCTTAAAAGTGTCAATTCAAGCATTAGATTATCTAGTTAATACTACTAGTTTTGATTATTTTTCAATTTAGTACTTTAATCGAGTCGATCCGAGCTCAATAGAATGGATTTCATTAAGAACAAGCTTGAAAATAAAGCCTCGGTCGAGTTTGAGTTGAGTTTCGAGCTTCGATTTTGATAGTCGAGCTCGAATCTGACACTGTGTCGACTCGACTTGGCTTGATTGCGAATTTTCTTTAATGATTTTCTATTTCATATTCCCCTTGTTACTATTTGTAGATCCGATATTTTAAATCTTTGTTGTATTTGTATCATTGACTTTTTGTGGAATTTTTTAAAGTTTGATTACACTTGGGATTAAGGTAATGGATACTTTGTTCAATTTGTAGATAAAATACCATTTTCTAGTTGTATATGAAATGGGTCACAATTCATCACCTTGACATTCTTACATTTAGTGTGTGTGGAATAGTTGCATTGGCCACTTTTTGTCACAAGTCACTTGTTCCATGGCTATTCATGAAAAGTGAGGGCAACCATAAAAGATGTGAAAAAGTTGTTTTATTCTATTTCAAATGTAACTATTGAATTGTAAAAGAGAATATGACATTGAGTTCATTCTAGTTTACAATAAATTTTTATCATCGTTGCTAAAGGTTGAAAAAGAGCTTATGAGTTGTAATCTTAGTCTATCTAAAACAAAATGTTACTTAAAAAGAAAAGGGAAGGTCTGGTTTTCGGTTGTGATTTGTTTGACGAAAGTACTACAAAAACCGACGATACACGACCACTATTTGGGATTTCGTCGGGGTCAAGATGAGTACGAGTTGGTCATTTAGTAACAAGTTTTTGGAAATTTAACTAAGTTGAAGTTTAGGGTGAACACGAGTTGTCACTAAACGATACTATACCTCATAGAAGGTTATGAAACTTGACTGATTTGACTTCTTAAAACTTCCAAAATGTCGACCTTTAGATATCAAATATAATTTGTGGTCCGCGTTTTATGATTATATAGATATAGATATGGATAAATAGTCTCTCGTCCGTATCATTTCATCCGTATCTGATCCATTGTCATTTCATAAAGATTTTTTCCTTGATCATATTTTTCGATAGATTGAGATTTCAAATCTTAGATTGGCAATTGACATTTGACATTACGTAAGGAAAAGCATGATAAGAGATTGTTGTAAAGATCTTCATAATCACAATATATTCTTCCATTTGTCAAAATTAGGTTTGTGTTTTTGTATGTATTATGTGAATTTGGTGCCTACAATTTCAAAAAGTCATTAACATGCCAAACCTTAAATTGTCATTTTAGTAAACCCATCTTTTCAATGTGACAAAAATAGTTATCAACTTTTAATCTTCATCTTCCCACAATTTTTTGTCGTATGTTTAAGTTTAATTGATTAAGCAACAAGATAATAGACATAAAGGACATATATGTCATATTGAAATAGATAAGATTCACAAACTTTTGTTGTTTTTTTGTTATTTGAAGAGAAACAAACTAGACAACTTTAGGTTTATATTAAAAAGACATCATTGTGTAATTTAGATTATTTAAACCAATCCATGATAAAAATTATACCTTAAAAAGAAATAATCTTTTTCGAGACAACGAAAGTTCAATAAGATGGAATTAAACTTACATAAATGGTATGACGTAACTTGAGATAGAAACACCCCACTCATTGAGTCTAAAGTCTGAATGACAATGAATCGAATATGAGCCATGAATCGTAAAACCAACTAAAGTAAACCTAAGTAATCAAGAAATCGGGCCATGAAACGAGCGAATAACGACACTTTTGATACAAGAGTTACCATATGATCGAGAGGAATATAATTTATTGAGAAGACATGAAATTCGAAAAGGGTGAAAAAACTAAATAAACTTCTTATATTTTTCATTATAAAAAATTATGACCCATTTTAATTATAAAAAAAATTGTTATTATGTATATATATCATAGGATGACTTGACAATTAAGTTCTATACTTAAAAGAAAAAGAAAAGTTATTGTCAACTACTATCATTGTCATGCTTTATTCTTTAGCAATATTTCAACTTTATCCGAATATAACACATATATGTAAGCATACGATACAACATGTTAATGCATGAGTTAAATATGTCACTAAATATTTATACAGTAGTCGTTAACAATTGGTATTACTATCAAACTCATCTTAGCGTGTTAGAAAAATATGCGCAAAAAGATATTATGACGGAACCCCTTAATTTCCGGTATCACATTGGTATCCACGTATACCCGCCAGGACCATAGTGCTGGCAAATCACTTCCACCCCTATTCCCCGCATGCTAGAGCCTAGTTTCGAACCTGGAACTCAAGGTCTATTGGGACACCAAATCACATATGTACTTTCCGTTTTTTTTTTATTTAAGATATCATTAGGCTTGATAAAGCATTCTTAAAACCAAAGCTCTAATAAAGTTGGCAATCAAAGTTTTAAAGTTGGTTTATAAAGTATATTTGTAATTTAAATATAAAAATAGTTATTTACAATATTCTCTTGCAATGGCGAAGTTTCATGTAATAGAAAGCGGGACCCGAAATTCGGGGATCAAGAAATAACATTGAGAATAATATTCAGGGGGACCAAAAGTCACGGGATCCAAAAATAACACTAAAAAATATAAATTTTCAAAAGCGTTACTGATTAAACTATATTACTGAGCAAAAGAACGGAGAGGACGGGACCCCCGGGCCCCTTAAAAGCTTCGTCCCTATTCTCTTGATAAATGAATTAAATGAAGTTGAAATACAATAAACTTAGAATATAAACCTGAAATAAAAATACGAATATATTGTCTTTAGATCCAAAAACCGCCGAGTTGAATTATTCATGAACTGCCAAAGGTTGTCGGTCACAAAGGATAACTCTATTTTATTGCATGTATGGTCGCTCCTAATTAGTCAATTTATCTGAAGAGAGGGAATATTTTTGTAACAAAATAGTAGTTTCAGGTACCATATATGCAAAATACTTAAAAATAAACTGAACGTTTAAAAAATAATAAAACTACAGAGACTATTTATGTACAACAACAACAACAGTATCCAATCCCTACCGAAGCGGGATATGGGGGAGGTAAGATGTAGACAGTCTTGCCTCCAGTCAAATGTAGAGAGACTGCTTCCATAAGGACCCCCGGCCAAAGGGGGAAAGAATAATAAAGTGTAGGGGATAGAGAAACATACCTGACGGCCGAGTATCGCATAGCTACATTTAGGATAGATTATAAAAACAGAAAACATAAGGCATAAAATACAGAGACTATTTATGTAATTTACTCAATTAGTGATAACTATAACTATATGAATATATATTGGGGAAAGTATACATACTGCGAGTAGTACTTATGTTAGGTACTGCCGCTCTCATAAACCGGTGACTTAATGTATACATTTAATAAAACTTAAGGGGCAAAATAAGTTTTTTCATAAGTTTTTTTTCTATACAAATCCACATTACCTATCATTTCCCCGTATATATTATACTTGTTTGGTTTTGTTATTATAAATATCTAACTTCCAAAACATATATCGTTGTGTTATTGTAAATACTAAACTTCTAAAACATATATCGAATGTATTAAACTTTCAATTTGTTGCTATTGTATGTAACGTAAACTTTTCTTCTCGTAGCAAGTATTTTTAATGACATAACATCCATATAAGTTGCTACATCACTTGACAAATCATTAAAATTGGTGTCACGTTAGCTTTTACAAGTTATAAAAGATTACATACATATATTAATAAAAATTGAAATTTTTATACATATAATAAAAGTTTTGAAAATTTAATACATAACAATAGAATAATATGATAAATTTAATACATTTTCATGCCCTTATTCTAAATTTAATATCATATAACATAAAAACATATGTAATGTAATATCTATACTCCTTAATAAAGGAGCAACCCACCCCCATTTTTTTTCAAAAAAGCCTACTGAACTTCCCAAATTACCCATATCATTTATTAACTAATTTAAATATCTCCACTTAATATACCTATAATACCCTTAATGAAATTATTTACAATATACATTCCTCAACCCTTAAAATATCTATTATTTATAACATACATCCTCCAATCCTTAAAATAACTATACTACCCCTTTTACATCAATTATTTTTACATTAATAACCACACCGCTACCGCCGTCGCCGTCGTCTCTACCGCCGCCGCCGCCCTCACCACCACCCGTCGTCGCTATTACCACACTGTCATCGCTACCACCTCCACTGCTACCACCATCGCCGCCGCATCGCGCGGGCTTCCATCTAGTATATAATGGTAGATGGTAGATTACTAGTTTTTGTAAAATAAGATAGTCGTTTACCACTTATAGATGTTTAAACGTTATGGAAACTTAATTTCATCATGTTATTCTATCGTTCGCCTGTTTAAAAGACTTAATATGATTTGCATATTTTTATCAGAACCACACTTATTAAGTAATTCCTAAATACTTTATTGATAATAACATTAACAATTAATCATATATCAATTGGCACCGTCACCATTCCTTTAAGTCTTCCATGTGAAGTCTTTAAGCGAGGATTCGAATCTTACGAGCCTCATACATGGCGAATTTATGGTAAATAGGTGTTTCAACGGCGCAGTAACAATACAAGTTGTGAGCGGGTACCGCTAAGGTACCGGATATAAGATGGTTCCCTACATCTGCTTTTTTTCTAGATAATAACATTAGATAGAATATTTTGTTATATATATTTAACATTTGAAATAACTTATTTGAGGGTGTATTTTTATAAAATGATACTTAATATTTTCTTATTCTCATTTTACCTTAAAATTATCTTAAACTTACTCAATTGTCTATATAATTATTATTTTAATCTAAACTAATTTGCAATGCTTAAAGGACTAGCTCAACAAGGCTAGTTCAATTGGTTGAACTAATGACTGGTTGGGATATCAGTTCGTTGTAATTATATAACCGGTTTTTGATAAGCATTTTTCTATTATGCCAGGTCGGGTGTTTGATTCAACAGGATTGATCAATGGCTTGGACTGACAAAAAAAGGTTTATGGTTATTTTATTTTATTTTTTTTAAATAGCAAAAAGACGGTAGGAAATAAGGTTGCACTTTTAAATCTCAAATTGTCATACTTTCGAACACATGCTTATCTTTCTCACTTTCTCTCTCTCTCACAGTCACACAACACCGGACACCACCACCACCACCACCACCTGTCAAGCACATGCTCATATCTTTCGAATAGCTTCTAGCTAATTCATTAGATAGATAGTTGCACCCTAATTCACTCAAGAATGGTACTGACATACACAACAAGCACAATTGCCATACAATACCATTAGAACCATCGTATACCACCACGACAACAACAATACATCACCACAATTATAGCTGGCATAACAAGTTACACGAAACCTATTAAGACATGAACCTGTTAAGGTCAAACATGAACACGACACGATAACTAATCGTGACAATTTTTTCAAACACGAACACAACGCAATTCTTACCAGGTTACACGATAAGACCTGTTAAGAAAACTATTAACATATGTTTCAACGGGTCTTAAACGGGTATTAACGGGCCTTAACGGGTCAATTCGTGTCTTAACAGGTTTTTTAATGAGTATTAACAATTTAACATGTCTTAACAGGTCAATTCGCATCTTAACAGGTTTCGTAATGAGTCTTAATTGGTTACACGATAAGACACGAATCGTGTAACCAGTTAAGACATGAATTTTATCATATCAGTTTTTGTAAACACGAACGTCAAACATGAAACCTGTTAACTTCATGTCGTGTCATGTTAACAGGTTTTGTGTCAAAATTGTCAGCTTTAACCAAAACCCCTTCTAAACATGCCAAGCCAACCAATTGAACTGGTTTATCAAACAGTTGAAACAAAGCCAACCACATCAATCTAAAAACCGACTATTAAAACATTGGGCTTACTCATATATTAAAAAAAATAAAAATACAAACACATATAACAATTAATAATTTCATAACAATTTAAAAAGTAAAATCATATGATGGAATATCATCGATAATATCAATCAAGTTGCCCAATATATATAGTTAGCTACCATTATTTTCACAATATATTTTCGAGTAGATCATTTAGTTATAGCAAATGATGGCCAGTCCAACTTATTTATGCATCATTGATTTTTACCCATAAGTTTTGAGTTCGACTCCTTGTATGATAGGACGTTTTCTGATACTCTACTCGATTTACCGTTAAAAAAAAACAGATCAACTTAATATCCAAATATTAAGGTGAAAAACAATAAAAATTAACTTAAAATACAAAATCACTTTGTTTCAAACAAGGGTAAATCCATAATAATAATAGTATTTGCTTAATTGCACCTGGATGATCGATCATATCTAGAACCCTCTTCTAAACACCAACACCGCCACCTTATTATTTCCTTCCCGAACCTACCTTACCTTCATATGTATTTCATTATGCACGCTTTATTCAGTATATAATGTATGTTGGGGTGGGATGGCGGTGGAGTGTTCACAAAAATACATAAAACACGCTTGGCCAAATAAAATAAATAAATTATTATAATAAAACTCACAAAATGTATAATAACAAAATAGACACGTACTAGTATATACTTATATAAGCTAGTAGATACGAATTTATTATTTTACCAGGAGATAAAAAGCAAATAAAAATTTCTTCTCAGGGCTTGTTTAAAAAAATTATGTCTTTCATATAAAAAACTTACCTTTTAATTTTATGATAAAAAATACAAATTTTATACACATTAATGACAACTCATAGAACTGTCACTAACAAAACCCAAAGTAAATTGTACTTCATTAACTACTTCAATTACTACTTATAACTTTGCAATTATTATACAACTTTTAATTAGAAATATAATAATAAAACATGATTTATATAAAAAGAATAAACGTGCAAATTCATAATACATGTTTTATTTCTCTCGAAGGGCTGCCCACGTGATCTATGTTATATAGAGGTATACTGCTCGAGTGTATCAGGTGTGTTTTTGCGAGCTTAATTCTGAAATGGTGGTTTGGTGGATGGTATAAGAATTATATGTGGTATTTTGCGAAATATTTATAGTTGGTGGTGCATTATCATTTCAAACCCTCTTCTACCGGATGACATTACTAAAGGAAACATCAAGGGCAAAACAAGGATGTTTCGGGACGTGTGCTATACTGTTGTTTGGTGTATATATGGAGTTGGCGTAATAGAATACAGTTTGTAGATGGAAATGATGAGATTGGCATTATGAATGAGGACTTGTTCCCGACGATTAAGAAACTTTCTTTTCTTTGGCTCGAGAATCGTAAGAGATAGTGGGCTTGATTGGAACTGCTTAATTCTTGATCCTGGTTAATGTGCCATGGCGTTTTCTTTTCTTTCTTATTTCTAAGGGTGGAGGGAGTGGATGCAGAAAAGGCTTTGGTTTGGACACGGATTGGGCGGTTACACAGCCGCCTCATCTTCGGTTAACACACGGTTCCAGCCTTTCGGTTTGTGTGGCCGTGTCTTTGCTAGCAAATCTATCCGTTTGAATGTATTAATTCCTCCACCTTTGGCAACATTTATTTTTAAAAAAATAAAACATTTTCACACTATATTTTTATTACCAATAAATACATATCCTTTCATAACAAAAAAAATCCATCCCACAACAGCACCATCTCTACAAAACTCCCTTAAATCACAATATTTTTTAGCATAAAAATGTCATCCGAATCCTTAGAATCGGCGTATGTCTTTACACAATCCTCGTCCAATGAGTTATCCACCGGTAGTTCGCTACAATTTTTTAAAGGGGGATTTCAAACGCTTGAAGACACGGCAATCTCTAGCTTTAAAAGTCGTACAAGCGTAGAATGTATGAGGGAAATTGGTCGTGAAACTCTAATGAAAGATTGGTTCGTTGAAGAACCAAAGTACGACGAAGATTATTTTCGTCACAAGTTTCGCATGAATAAAAGCTTGTTTTTGAAAATTGTTGGTGACATTGAAACGAGATATGAGTCTTTTTAAAACAGGATTGACGCAGGCGGGGGGGGGGGGGGGGGGGGGTAACCC
>JAOXNX010000032.1:10723791-10738352 GCA_028566075.1 Solidago caesia
GCAGGCAATGTTCCTATTTTACCCCTTACTTTATTCACCAATTTAAACATCTCCACCTAATATACTTATAATACCCTTAATGAAATAAATTACAGCATACATCCGTCAACCTTTAAAATAACTACACTACCCCTTTTACATTAATAACTACACCACCACCGTCGCCACCGCCACAGCCACCGCCTCTGCTACCACACCGCCGCCATCATCATTGCCGTCGCATCGCGCGGACATGCCGTCTAGTTTATATAGATACTCACAAGCATATTTTATGCCAATACAAATACAAATTACTTTCTTCTTCTTTTTTATTTTATTTTATTTTATTTATTTATTTATTTATTTTTATATGGTACCAATACAAATTTACTTAATCGTGTACTTAACGTGTGACACGCCAGCTATACACGTTTCGAATCAAAACCTTACAACCTTCTTAAACAAACTACCCAATCCAATCCAACACAAACAAAAATTCATAAAACAAATACAAAAAATATATCAAAAAAAAAAAAAAATCAACTCAATTTCTTCAGTTTCTCCGTCTCATTTCAAATTCAATTCCAACTATATAAAACGACGTCGTAATGAATCCAAATCAGTCATCTACTGACTACGCTCCGTATCCTAAGATTGATCCAAACGACGTCGCTCCACCACCTCCGGTTACTTCCGCCGGTGACAGCTGGACTTCTGTTCCGGTCGGTTCTCAGCCGCAAACAACGGCTCCAGCGCCACCGCCGCCGGCTACTGCTGCGGGACATCCGATGTATACAAGTGGAGGTGCAACTACTATGCCTACTGATTCTAATCCTTATGTCTCACCTGCTCCTGTTCCTACTTCTTCTACCAAAAGTAAGTTCATTATATATATATCCATACATTATCTATATCTATATGACTATATGCATATATATATATATAAATAGATGTATATAGTATCTTTTTTATATATTGCAATTGATATGTTGTTGTTATCGATTAGGATCGGTTCGAGAGTGATTTGAAATTGATTATTAATGTTTGATTGCGAAATTGTTAGGTTTATAGGTATAGATGATTAGTTTTATTAGATAATTGTTGATTCGGCGATTGCGGATATATATATTGTTGGTTGTTGTTGCTATGATTTGGTGATGGAGTTTATGTAGACGGAAGGTTCGGAAAAAAAGGGATTTGAAATTGATAGTTGATGTTTGATTGTGATTTTGTTAGGTTTATGAATGATGAGTTTGATTTGAGATGATTGCTGATATAGTGCGTGTGTGTCTGTTGAAAATTTGGTCAGTGTTTATGTCTAGTTGAGATCGGTGTAAATGATTTGAAGTTGATAGTTTGCGTTTGATTGTGAAATTGTTAGGCATGTAATGGTCTGCGTTGTTTTGGGTTAATGTTAGAGAAATGACATGTACTTCCTCATGGTACTATTACAGACGGCGGTATATGAATTTTTATACTTTACACATGCTCGTTCAAGTTCCAATATGTTAGCTTTTGTAAACGATGACTAGTAGAAATGCAACCTGGCATTCCATGTCATGAGAAAATGTCATGTGGCACACCACCTAAATGCCATGTTGTTAAAACCTTAATCACTGACCCTAATAGCAGGTGACTTGAAATGTTAATGACCATATGTCAAAAAAATGGGTCACTTACCACAATTTTATTTATGGGAAATCGTGTGTCATTCTGACTTTAAGCCGTTTTTTTATTGCTTTTTGATTTGTAGTTTGTGTATTAGTTTTCTTAGTTATGAATATAAATAAATGTTGGTGCTTATATGGATTCAAGATCGATGAGTTGAACTTGATAGTTTATTTTGATTGTGAAATTATTAAGTTTATGAGTATGATCTGTTTGATTACATATTTATTATTGTTGTTATGTTAGAAACTATTGAATCGGTGAAGGATGTGCTTGGAAAATGGGGAAAGGCAGCTGCTGATGCAACAAAGAAGGGACAGGATTATGCTGGAGAAGTGTGGCAACATTGTAAGTTTAGTTTATATCAATTTATGTTTTTTGGTTGGTTATGATTTGTATCATTCGAGGTGGTCCGGTAGGATTTGTTTGATTATTCCCATTATATTTATCAGATAATGACGATTGTGTATACAAAATTGGTCATGGATATGTTAGGGCTATATGATTAGGAACTGTCGAGAACTAGTGCCTTTTTTATTTCATAATGTTAGGGCTATATGTTTCTAAGTCATCCATATACATGCAAGATAAAGTTTATCCAGGAGATGAACAGTACATATTAAACTTAAGACCCATAGTTTGTATTTTGATACTCAAAGGCATTGCTAGACAATGAATAGAAAAGAAATAGGAGACTAGTTAATATTTGCAGCTAAGTAGTTTATGCCTGTTTTTGTAAACCTGTGATGCAAACCATCATGAAAATAAAATTAAGTTTAAAGATTTGTAACCAACACTAATGAAGTTTAGTAAATTAAATTTGATTTAGTGGACATAATCAGTTGCCCAAGGCTGTTTTTCTATCCCGTTATCACCTTTTTGAAGGTTTATATATGCATTTTGGATTTTTACAGTAAGAAGATATTCGGAAAATGTCAAGCCGCCTCTGTAATTTATGCTATATATTACTCTATATCTAATTTTAATATTCTACCCTTCCAAATTATAGAACTCGAGTGGTTTTATTACCATAATGTATCAAGACGACTCTTGTTTGATTTGATGGATTTTAATGAAAAACCATATAAGCTATGACTTATTTCTGACTATATCTTATTTAGATAAGGATTTTTATACGGAAACTTTTCAAATTATAAGTAGTTTTGTGATTATTTATGAAGTGATATATTTTCTTGACAACAAACTTTTTGAAGTGTGACTGGTTCATAACCTTGATTTGTTAAGTGTTACTGGTCTTGATTTATTCAGTTAAAGTAGATGGGCCATGTGTTAGATCGTTTATCATGATTCATTTAACGTTTCATCAGATCTATTTTGACGAGTTTATGAAAACCCCCATACTTAGTCTGGAATGAGTCGCGACATGTAGTTATGGGGGTGAATTTGGCTACAATAACGTAACAAGTAAATCTCATCTAAACATATAGATGGTACATAGTGATTCGTTTTAGTACTTATTAATCAGATTCTACCAAGGTGTCATAGTTTCTAAAAAATAAACATGAAGCCTAGGAATTTTGGAGAAACTGAACAAGAAACTAGTGAAGGAGGCATAAAATATATTAACATGCAGAGGAAACAACTAGTACACCTGAATAAGAAATATAACAAGCTGGTGGACAAAAGTGTAACACAAAGCATCAAGCAATATCTAGACAGCGAGATTGTATATCTTATGTGTTTGTAACCATACATATAGACTATCGAATGGTTAGAATGTGGTGTTTATTAAAGGATCCTTGACTAAAGATGATCTTAATTTTCCACAAAAATAAGTCTTGCTTCTCCTAGTTATATCTATATATTTAAGTCAATATTCTCTAAATTAACAAATGGTTGGAAACATGGTGTAATATTTGGCAGTATTCCATGGCATTGAGGAAGTACAAAAGTAAAATATGTAATCTTTTGTTATTTTTATATTTTTTGTTAACCTAGGCATCTGATCCACTTTGCGAGCCAATTAATCCTAGGGTGCTTTGCGAGTAGCCCAGAGTCGTCGCTGGTGAACCTCTGTGGCGATAAAGGGGTAAATTTTTTGCTTCCAGGATTCAGACCTCTAGGTATTTTCACTCTTACAGACCAAGTTTTCACCACTAAGCCACCACCCTTGTGGTTTAAAATACGTAATCTTCTCTCACCTGTCAATGGGTTTTCCCCAGTCAATCGAGTAAAACCATCCATTATACATTGCACTAGTTATATTTATTTTTGTGTTATGTGAGACCTGTTAATCTTTCATGTCTATATTGTCTATCTTTTAAATTTTCGAGTCTTATATTCCAACATCCTACTCTTACTCTATGTAATTTATAAAAAAAAATGTTTAACGAAAAAAGAAAGTGCATTCATCTGGCTGTTGGAGCGTCTAAATTGACTGTTAACTTGAATTAGTGAAAACTGGACCAAGCATCACTGATGCTGCTGTTGGGAGAATTGCTCAGGGAACCAAAGCTCTTACAGAAGGTGGTTATGAGAAAATATTTGCTTCAACATTTGAGACGGTTCCAGATGAGAAACTCCTGAAATATTACCCCTGCTACCTTTCCACTTCCGCTGGTCCTGTAATGGGAATCCTCTACACGTCAACTGCAAAACTTGCGTTTTCTAGTGACAACCCGCTTTCATACAAAGTTGGTGATGAGACACAATGGAGTTATTACAAGGTAATCTATCTTTCCCACTGTCATTTCTGCACCATATTCTAGTTAAATCCTTTCTCTCCAATTTCTTTCTGCCATTCTTCATGCCATAAATTGTTACTAGTCATAAGGTACAATGATTTGTTACTTTGGCTGGGTGTGGAAAATGATTGACTCGATATATAGCAAAATATCTAGGATAACTAGTATTCCCAATGATCTCAATTTAATGCTTTGCCTAATTAACGATTTAGTTCGATGTCTCATATTGTAGCAAAATATCTAATATACCCTTAATTGATGATCTAAATGAATGCTTAAATAGCTGTTAATGATGTCTAGGTTTGAAACTTCAAAACATTTGATAGCATGCTTGTGGATCAAAATCAATCATTTAAGATTTCGTAATGACTAAGATCACAAATGGGTAGCAAAATATCTAGAATACCCTCATTTCGTATTATTAGGCACTTGTGCGCTTTTGTTAATTCAGAGATTTCTTTCTTATCAAATAACAGGTGGTAATCCCGTTACATCAACTCAAAGCCGTCAATCCTTCAAAAAGCAAAGCCAATCCTGCTGAAAAATACATCCAGATCATATCCGTCGATAATCATGAATTCTGGTTCATGGGTTTTGTTAACTATGATAGTGCTGTAAAATACCTTCAAGGCGCTCTAGAATCCCATCATCCAGTGTAACTTCATATCACAAGTATCTTCATTTGATTAGGTATGTGATATATGATGCATTATGTTTGCCTCTTGCCCTTTTATATTGTGTTGGAAAGTCGTGATCATGTAAAGGTTCGTTTGGAGCAACCACTGGTGTTACAAGGGATGTAAACTATTGTCCATGCATCAAATCAGTTAGTCCATCGTCTGGTCTCGCATATTGTTTGTGCTCTAAGACAAATATGTTCGTCGAACTTCATACATACAATTACTGTTTGTGTTATGTTTGATAATTTCTCTTCGTTTGCACTGTTTTGTCATCATTTTTATACATGAGATCTGGCATAACAAAGATGAATTCCTTTGAAATGTCTGTCAAACATAATCATTTATTTTGTTTGTTGTCATTTCGTCGTAACTTTTACATATTGTTCTCTAGGTAATTGCAAGAAAATGGTATTCTTTTCGGGAAAATTACCTATGTGGTCATATTTAAGAATCCATATCCTATTTTAGACACTTACAATAAGTTTTACTTATTTAGTTAATGAATTCTTACGGCCTAACACCTTTGGTAAAAAACAAAGTCATCCAATCAAATTAAGTCGAGTGTCCATGGTGGGGTCCAAAACTTGTACTAGCTTGTACAACAAACAATATGTAACTTCTTTCTCTCTTTTTAAAATAGACATGGCAGCATTCATCAGCCTAAACCACCAATCATCTGACATCCATTCTTCACAGAAACTAAATTTATTTAAAGATAAATTGAAGCAAGAAAGGCCCATTGATCTTCCTCACTAGTATTCTCAAGAAACTGGAGTATACGATAGCAAACACTCACCAATAACCCTCCCTTCCGACCCCTTTATTGACGTTGTATCGTACATTTTTACCCAAAAACACAATGGCAAAACTTCTTTCATTGATTCATCAACCGGACATCCTGTATCATGCGCAGAAGTACAGCCATTGGTAAAATCTATGGCATCTGGGCTTCACCACCAAATGGGATGTTGTTCTAATGCTCGTGGCAAATTCTATACACTTTCATATCATTTTCTTGGGTGTATGGAAGCTTGGTGGTGTGGTAACCCAATGAACCCCCTCGGTAGTCCCTCAGAGGTTAAAAAAAAACTTCTGATTGTAATGTGAAACTTGCCTTCACTGTGTCTAGTAGAATTCAAGAACCTAGTGCATTAGGGATTGTTTCCGTTGGGGTACCTGAAACGCGAAGGTTTGATCAGCTACATGTAGACTACTTGCGTTTTTACCAATTAATTACGAGTAATCATAAAACACTGCCACCACGAACAATTAGCCACGATGAGGATGACACTGCTGCCATTCTTTATTCTTCTGGCACTACTGGTGCTAGTAAAAGTGTAGTATTGACTCGCAAAAATTTGATTGCCGGGGTTGAGCTATTTGTTCGATTTGAAGCTTCACAATATACGGGAACAATCACAAAAAGAATATTTATTTGACTGGTATACCCATGTTTGATATCTTTGGACTCGCACTAATACAGAAACTGACGAAGGAAATTATCTTCTTTGGAGATTAGAGAGGGGAGAAACTAACAAGTACAAGCTAGCATAAGTTTTGGACCCACCATTGACACTTGGCATAATTTGGTTGGGAGATTTTGTTTCTTACCAAAGACGTCAGGCGGTAAGGATTCATTAACTAAGGTCTCTTCCTATTGTGACATCGCCATCACTTCGTATTGACTGTCACATCAGTTTTCTCTCTTCAAGACATACCCAAGAACATACCCTCATCATCACCTCATCTTCGATTAAAAAATTATAAACCCCCACACACATACACTCTTTCTAGTCATCCCTAAATAAAAAACAAATAAACTCATACACACACACATGTCCCGGCCCCACTTCTACACGTCCAACCCTTTCGAAAATATAACGAGTGAAGACGACGAAGGGGTAATGACGAGTTGGTGCCTATGGTGGCATGGAACGACGAGATCGACGAGGCATTTTTTTTTGTAGTGTCTAAAATATGATATACGATTTAAATATAACCATCTAGACAATTTTCCATTTTTTTTTCTAGTATAACTAGTCCTAAAATGTCCCAAGTGGTCCCGACTGACCCCTATCAAACATTTAGTGTGGACAATGTCGGTTTTACTAACAAATGGTATTCTATGATTATTTTTTTTTTTTTGGTAAAAAGAGTTTACCCGGTTAGTTTAAAAGGTGAAATATTCTATGAATTTACTGCATAAATAATGTGCACTTAATTTACTTATAATTAAAGTTGTAACCTAGCTAAAATGGTTTTACTAACAAACATCATGGTGGTAACCATAAACCATACATAGACAAAAAAGATGGATGGCCCTTCTTCCCTACGCATAACGCAATACGAATTATATATTGATTATTAATGTATTATTTTTTATATAATTAATATAATTAATTTGTACTTTATTTGTTTTTTTAATAAGGTAATAATTATTTTTTTTTCTGAACGAGAACAAATTAATAATTAATGTATTATATTTATAAAAAAATTAAAAAAAGTTTTAAAAAATTTATTTATATTTTATTAACTAATACAGAGTATATTAATAAAATGGATTTTCTAATTTTTATATACGATAAATTAAGCTTGGATATCAAGCAATTTGTAATAAACTAAAGGGTTTTGCTAATGATAGCCCTTAGGGTTGTCATTAACGTGCATAAAATAGTTGTATTTTTACCATAAAATTCAAGGGGTGAGCTTTTGATATGGAAAATACAAGTTTTTTATGCAGGTTATTGACAGCCCTAAGTGCTGTCATTTGAAAAATACCTAAACTAAAACTTGTAGTTTGTATTGTAATAGGACTGACTAGCTTGTAAATTTCAGATTCCTCCTCTATATATAGACGTTATTTCGGCCATCAATACTCTTCATTATTTCTGTTTCTATTCGATTTATTCGTGTGTGTTTGTAAATCACAGCAGCAAATCTTGAGGCCGGGTTTGTGCTCGAAATACGCATCAAAGGGGTTTCCTTTGGTGGTCTCGTTCGGCTGGACAAAGACGCCGCGCCTGGAGGGTTTAAGAGAGCTTAACTGGTGTTTGCAGCCGTAAAGGGTATTGTGTAGGTTTCTTATAACTTATTCGAAGAAAAGAGTATCGCAAGAGAGCAATATATATAAACCATGGCAGAGCCCTATCGTCGCCATGTGAAGGTTGCCACAGAGCTTCCACCTGACATAATATTTTCCCACATTCTTCCAAGGCTGCCACTTAAATCCATACCGCGTTTTAAGTGTGTTTCAAAACAATGGCACTCGTTCCTATCATCGCGTATGTTTGCTAAGATGCATCTCAAACTTGTGCAAAACGACCGCAATCAAAACCACCTCAAACTCATAGTCTTATCAAACACAACACCATGCAACTTTCGCACGATTGACTGTGAAACACCTGATGATGGTTTCACTGCTATCCGTTCTTTGCCATTTTTTGAAGCCAGCCGCGAAAGCATATCACTAATAGCATCTGTGAATGGACTGGTGTGTGTTGGCATAAAGAATGTTACGAATAAGAATGAATATTCTGATCTTATTTTATGGAACCCTTTGACGGGTGACCATAAAGTATTGGCTAGAAGAAATTCTCACAAAGGATGTTATAAGATTAAAGAAATAGGCGGATTCTTGTTTTATTACAGCTCTTCTGAAGATGACTACAAGCTTGTATGTGTAACGCGGTCTAATGAGGTTTGTATATACTCATTGAAATCGGACTCTTGGACAAGAGTCTTGCATCGTGTTTCAGGCGGTTGGATCCCACGTACGGTGCTGAACGAAGAAATCTATTTCTTTAAACAAACAGGAAGTCTAGAGTCATGTTCAATTATGAAGATCGATTTAAGGACCAAAAAATTCAAGAAAGCAACTCTTCCCTTGAGAAATCAAACAAATCACACCAGTGCTTTGCATACTGTGACGGTTGGAGGACACCTTCGCTTGTTTGAGACATATTACGCTGGTGATATGCTTATGATTGAATGGTTAAGGTGGCCGAATCTGAAAGGAGATCGGCCCAAGGGAACCATAGTAAGTAATTACCCCAAGTATTTGAGCCCTTGGTTTCTGAGGCCACTACACTTGATGAAGAATGGAAATTACCTCATGCATTCTGAAATAGGAAATCATCTGTGCATTGCAGACGTGAAGAAGCAAACGAAACACTTTCTGTGTTCACGTACGACGAGATACATGGATATCCAAATTGGAGCGAAATTCACAGAGACACTCGAGTCACCCAATCAATATATGAAGTAACAGCTCTATCATTAGACTCTTGTAACCTAATTGTTCTTTGTTTTACTTGATCATATATGAGATTTGTATGTTTGTACATGTTGCTATTTTCCTTCATCAACGATAACGCGAAGTGCAATTTTTCTGTTTTTTGTGCTAATATGTAAGATTATCCAAGTACAAACCCGTCCCTCTTTTCGTGATATCCCTATGATTTTCATGGTACATGTATCGTGTTAACTTCGTCAGATTTGAGTTATATATATGAACTGCTCTTATTAGACATCTTCTTATACGATTGTTTATGGTCTGGTTGCTTTTTACGTACATGTGAAATGCTATGAAATGCTAATTATCCAAGCTCTATAAACTGTTCACTAGGTATACATTTGGTTCCTATTGCTTGCCAAAGAACATAAATGAATAATCTTCATCGTTTTGCCGGCTCGTTAATGTTCATATAATTCAACAGTTATCGAAGGGGCCAATGAGGTTGGTAGGCCATTGGTAAGGTCTTTGACCTTAGGGTTTTTCATGGGGTTCGAGTCTCACTCATCTTTTCAAAAGTCTTGGGTTTCATCCTAGACATTCGTGTAGTTTAGAAATATGATAGTTTGTTGTTCTAAAATTTTTTTAAAAAAAAAAGTTATCGAGGGGATTCTGTTCGTCACCACAGCTTCAACATCGAGTTCTCTCTCGACACACAATCTTTTTATTGAAATAGTTTTAAGGCGATCGCCATTCAATCCCCTATTGACTTAAAACTTCATAACATTATCTTACATCTTGTTTTAAAAATTGGAGGATTAAAAATTGAAGGGTTCCACTCCTAATGGTAGTTAGACAGAAAGAGTAGGCCAGGCTCGACTATCACTTTACTTTTTTATTATTTACAATAAAACACAACGCTATCAAAAAACATTTATTCATCTAAATGTCAAATGGTACCCACCCCTCTTTCTTTCTCTCGTCGCTTAACCGACAAGGCCATCGAAAACCCCGTGACAACAGTTCACAAACCAACGGGCTCGTCAGTTTTAACAGACAAGACAGTTGGTATGGGTCTAATGGTTTGACATGTTCATCATATATAGCTTTACTCTTTGAGTTTTACCACATGTGGTACACACAAGACAAAACTAACTACTAGTAACATACTTTCGCTTTACAAATCAAATACTTCAATACCACAATGTTATCACTACAGCTAAAGAAATTTTATGTAAATGCGTCCTCTACTATTCAAAACTTAATTCTTTATTAAAAAAAAGTTATCATTATTTTATTTTTTAATACGTCAGAGTTAGCCGTTGGGTAAAAGAAAAAAAACCTTAATTTTGCTCGTGATAGCCACCATGAACCGGCTCGCCACATGTCCACCACGAGACATACACAATGGTGTGTGCACGTGGTTGGAGCATCACGAAGCCACCGCGAGGAGCATCACAAACCATGAGCTCTTATAAACACAAATTCAAAAGTATACAAAGACTAAATCCTTATCATTTCACTCCCAAAAAAAGCAAATTATCTTTGTCAAAAATATATCAACTAAATCTCACAAGCAATTTAGATGATTCAAATTCTCTAATATTAGGATTTCTAATCATCTCCAATACAATCCCACCATTTCTTCTTCTGTACCCCATTTCACCTGTTGACTTTGACCTATCCAACGGTTTATCTTTCAAATCACTAACACATCCTATCGACTTAGATCTCGCCACGTGGCAATCACCCATTTCACCGCATATCACACTAGACAATTTCCTGTTCTTCCTACTCGATCCTTTACTAGCTTTGACCGTCTCCGTACTTTCAGTCAAAGCTTCATACTTCACGATCGCCGGCGCGTGATCATACTCGCGAATGGGCGCGTGAGTCGAAGCCGTGACTCTCACGCGCCGCCATGAAACAGAAGAAATCTTTTTTCTTGCCGATTTCAAACACTCCACCACCTCCGCCATCCCCGGCCGTTTCTCCGCCGTCGACACCACGCACCTCGCCGCCAACACCGCCAACTGTCTCACGGCGGCGTCACTGCCGTCAACCCCAATAGACCCATCAAAAATCTCCCCATAGTCGCCGGATTTTATCAACGGAACAGCCCAATCCACCACTGACGGCGGACTAAACCTTAAATCAATCGCATTTCGACCCGAAAATATCTCCAACAACAAAATGCCAAAGCTGAAAACATCGTTTTTTGCACTTAAATCCCCCGGTGCTAGATAACATGGATCAAGATATCCTAAAGTTCCGGCAGGTGGTGTACACGACACTTTGACATCTTCCACGTGGCCTCTTAATGCCAGCCCGAAATCGCCAAGCCGGGCATTCCATTTCTCATCAAACAATATGTTTGATGATTTTATATCTCTATGAATTACAGGTGGATTAGAGTTGTGTAGATAATGTACAGCTTTCGCTATTTGAATAGCGATTCGTATTCGTTTTGCTAAACTGGGTAGTTTAGTAGTGTTTTTGTGTAGCAAGTCGAATAACGAACCGTTTGGCATGTATTCGGTTATTGTTAGTTTTGTTTTGGTAGTTTGGTTTGTACAGAACCCGAGAAGGTTGACTAGTCTCGGGTTCTGGATTTGAGATAGTGTTTCTATCTCGTTATCCGCTGGAGTGGATACATTTGTGGGGGTGCATTGTTTTGGTTCTGTAGAGCGGTGCAGCTTGACAGCGGCGGTTAGTTCACCGTTGTCTAGCACCGCTCTATATACAGAACCGTGACTTCCTTTTCCTAGGAAGTTGGTTTCTGAGAAACCATTTGTTGCTGTTTCAAGATCCATGAAACTAAAGTTTCGGATCTTAAACAGCTTGGGCTTCTTTTTAGAGAAATTGTACGAATCACACGTTGAAATCGCGGATTCGGCATTGCACCGAAGATAGCCCATGAATGATCAAAAAAAAAAATGTATGTGAGATGATGATATTGATAGTTCAAGTAAAAGAAGATAATAACATGAAATCTATAAAGGGGATCATGAATTAAATGATTTTAATTAAATACAAAGAATGATAGAGATTAATAGGAGAGGTGAGTAGTTGGCTTTATGGTTGTAAAGTCATGGAAGGTGGGATAGAGTTAGAAAAAAATGGAAGAAAAATGTGTGAAAAAATGTGCTGGGATGTTTGAAAGAAAAGGAGGGAAAGAATATATTTATATTATGCAAATAAATAAAATATATGATTTGTTTTTAAAGTTACCAAAATATTTTGTGAATAACAAGACAATATTGTCCATGACTCCATGCCCATCACTTTTTCTTTTTTGTCCTTCTTAAAATGTGCAAAAATAAAGATTCTAACATAATTATTATTTTAAGCTAAGTAGCTTTGAAAAAAGCAATATATGTAAAAGGAATATTAATTTAATTAAAATATGCCTTTCAAAAAACAAAAAAAAAACATTTAATTAAAATATATTATGTTGAATATGAGATCATAAAAACTATGAATACCAACTACTTAGGAAAAAAAAAAAAACACCCCTAAAATGTAGTAATTCCGTTTTCAACCAAAAATTAAGCTAATGATTCAATAACTTTAAATTCAAGTAACAATCTCTAAATGATCATGGTTGAAATATATAGTTATTTCTCTATAAGGAAAATAAAACTTATAAATAAAAAAAATTTAAAAACATTTATAGAATGATTATGCATATCGACCCACATACACTTGCATGGTTATGATTATGTCTTGGCCTTCTTTACTTTCTTTTTTATTTCCCTTTTTTTTGGACAATTGGACGTCCCACTTAATTACTTTTTTTTGACTGGTTACTATTTACTAAATCTATTTGCCAAGTCCTTTGAGTCAACTTACATAACTACATACTCAATCGGTGTTTCGAAGAAGAAAAAGGTAATAATTGCTAAGATTGTGTTAATATTGTCTTAAATTTCTATCTTTATTCTTTTAGAAAATGCGAAATGTTCGATATATGCTACTAAAATTTTGAAAAACGAACATGATCGATATGTTCATGTAATTTTACGATATGTTCTTGTAGTTGATGCTTTATGGTGATTTTCGGCCTTTGTCTATCTACAATATTCAACGACGACAACCTCTGGTCATAGTCGACAGAGGCTGACAATAGCGATATAAGAGGATAGTGATGTAATAGTCGGGAAGCATTTGAATTCTACTTTTTGAATTCGAATTTTGAAATAACAATAACTACACATATTCTTATGGTGGTACGTTTTATCAAAAATGTACAAAGTGAACATATTTATTCAACCTTATAAGTAGTTTGATAGTAATGTTGTTTAGGACTTTCAGGTTCGAGTTAGCTTTAGTTGAATATTAGATGTTTAATGTCAACACGTACTAGATAGTGGTGGGTGGCTGGGTGGGGTACTAGCTTACTAGGTATTTTAAACATATTACAACAACTCTTTCGGTTTGAATTTTGTTGCCAAGGATGTTGTGTTTCGATTTTCGAACCATTTGCTTTTATTTTTTAAATGAAAAATATAAGTGTAATTAATTTGATAGATCTACAAACATGCTTAAAATTTTAGTATTGATACATGATACGGTTAAAGGTGAAAATTTAAAGAGATAACGAGTGAATCAAATAGTTTGGACTGATGCGCCATTTTATATTCACAAAATGCTTCGGCAAGGAGCCGAAACTAGATTTGCCAATTTACATCAAATGGTTTGGACTGATGCGCCATAATGACCACATTATGAGAATTAATCCATAAAAAGAAATTAGAAAAACAATAGAATTATTGATCTTTAAACTCATTGAATAACTACCTTTGTAGACAATTTTGTTAAGATCGTTTTATATTGACAACCACCAGGCCATAAAAATGGCAATCAAAACATTCTTTTGCTGCAACTTGATCCAATCCAAGCATTTCAGCGGTTCTATCTGAGGCAAATCAATGCATAACCAAATGAACAACATCTCTCGAATTTCCTCGTAAAATCTGCATTCACAAAATATATAATGACTACATTCAACTCCATTGTCAAACATCGGGCAACTTGAAGTTCAATTCCTCTACTACTCAAGTTGAGGCGAGTAGGTAAGGGCGTGTTTAGTTGAATAAAACATCCCTTGTTTTCTATTTTTATTTTCCAAGAAAACATGAAAAAACAGAATACGAGATCAAATTAGAATTTTCAAGAAAATTTTTTCAAGAAAATGAAAAACACCATTTTTTATTTTATAAAATGAATTCGGAAAACAACATTTTGATGTTTTTCATTTTTCATTTCCATTTTTCATCTCCCTCTTCCCCCCCGGTC
>JAOXNX010000032.1:10763651-10783397 GCA_028566075.1 Solidago caesia
ATTAGCAATTATGTGGCCAAAAATCGAATTACGACGAAAAAAAAGTGAGTTTTTTGAATTATAGTGAATTTTTTGACATTTTTAGCTATTTTTAATTGATTTAGTACCAAATAAGTCAAATATTTTTTGCCAATTCATTAACTATTACCATTTACTAAGTGAATAATTAACTAGTATTGAATTATTTAGCAATTACGGAGTCAAAAATCGAATTACGACGAAAAAAACATTTTTTTAAAAAAAAACCGGTTATTAACCGGTTATTATAACCGGTTCGGTTAATTTATATTCTAACCGGTTAGGGCGGTTAGGGTATTCTTTGCTCGAAACCGGTTAGAAACCGGTTACGGTTTTGGTCAAAACCGGTTAGACTTTGTTGACCCAAAACCGGTTATAAACCGGTTACAAACCGGTTTGCCCAAAAACCGGTTTTTGGGCACGTCTACTCTTAGACATGATTGTATGAAAATATGGAAAAAGGGTTAAACGGAATTACTAAATGGTTTTGTAAATTTAACAACAGATGTTTGGTCGGCTCCTCATGATTTGCCCAGTTCTTACCTTTGTGTTACCGCACATTGGGTTGATCCTGAAACATGGCAAATGATGAAACGTACGATTGCTTATGAAAACTTTGAGTATTCTCACACGACTCAAAACTTATTGATTATGTTGCGAGATGTAATAAACAATTTTAAACTACAAGATTAAGTTTTTTCAATACCATTTGATAACGCAAGTAACAATACTAGTTTCGTACAAAAACTAATACTAAAATACAATCCGCTTTTGATGGGGGTTTTTTACCATGGTCGATGTGTTGCACACATAATAAAATTGGTTGTGCAAGATGGGTTAGCGGTGTAGGAAGTAAAAAGCGGCCAAAAACAGTTTTAAAAGATTGTTACAACATATATTTTGATCGGGTAAGGGTATAAGGATACGGATTCCACATTTTTAACCCCTAACTGGGTCGTTCCTAAAAGATGGAATTTGATTTATAATATGTTTTTATGTGGTTTACGCCAAAAAGATATTTTACAAGTTTTTCATGATTCGTTTGCGAAAAAGGGTCGGGTGGTGCCATATTCGGTCAAAAATTGGGATATTATTCAAAAAATAACCGAATTCCACAAAGTTTTTAAAGATGCAACAACTTTATTATCGAGTGTTTATTATCCCACAAGTCATTTGGTACTTGATCAAATTTTTTTAATGTGTGCAAAATTAAAAGAATACGACTTAAAGGCTAGATTATATGAAAAAATGGTTGAGCCCATGAAAGTAAAACTGAGAAAATACTTTAGAGAAATGCCATCGATAATTTGTTGTACCGTCGCAATGAACCCGTGTTAGAACATTAGCGGAGTTAAACTACTTATCCAAAAAATAAGTTTTGATTTGGATTTGCATCAAGAGAACATAATGCATGCGGCAAACACAGTTACACAGCCAACGAATTTAGAAAAAATTTAAAGAGTTATTTCAATATTATTTTTTAAACATGGCACAACAAATGTTTCTTCAACTTCGGCTTCGTCATTGTTTTACTTATAATAGCGAGAATCCAATTATTAACTTATATAATCAACTAAGAAAGGAAAACACTAAACGGGCTAGGGCTTACGGGTGAGGACGAGGGATCATCGAGCGAATTTGGGAAATGTATAAGAACCGATTTTTTGCCCACTATGGGACCCGAAAATTTCTCAAATTTTGATATTTTTGCTTGGTGGAAAGCAAGGAAATCTCAATTTTCCGTTCTAGCCACCATGACCCGAGATTTACCAAATGTCCAAGCTTCTACAGTAGCTTCAGAATCCGCCTTTTATCGTAGTGGTAGGATAGGTCTTGAAGGTGAACTAGAAATTGAGCAAGAACTACACAATGTCGAGATGGAATCGGGTTTTTTAATCTTACCTTCTGATGAAGAAATTACTCTTGATTTCGCACGAGGCTAGCGAAGACGCCCTCTATTTGAAGTATAATAAAGATGTTTGATGAAAAAGTTTAATAAAAATGCTTGAAAACTTAAAGTCGAATGAAGATCTTTAATGAAAAAGTTTAATGAAAATACTTGAGGATGTTTAATAAAAACGTTTAATGAAGATGTTTAAAAGACGGTCTCGTTTGAAGTTGTTTTTATTTATTGTTTGAAGACGTTTTATTTTGTGTTTGAACCCGGTTTTATTTTGTGTTTGAATTTTTAAGTCTAAAAAATGAATTACGTAGTAAAAAAACCGATTTCTAACCTGTTTCAACCCAACACGGTTTCAACCCGCCCCAGAACCGGTTTGGTTGGGTATGGGTTTCATGGCCTCCAAATTGGGTTGAACCCGAACCAGTTTTTGGTCAAACCCGGTTTGAAAAGTTTGACCAAAAACCGGTTTGGGTCCAAAACGAAACCGGTTTTACCCAAACCCGGTTTTTGTACACCACTAATAGCATTTAAAATGATTGTCAATCCATTCTCTATCAAACAATCAACAAAAAAAAAAAGTAATAGGCCAAATTTTAAGCCAAGGTTTCAAGGATTACTCGTGTTGCACATCAGATACAAAATTAAAATTCAAAATCGACACTCAAGATATATGGCCTACTATATGACTTTTCATAATCAAGTCAGCTTTGCTGTAGATATGGATCCAAGCTAATTAAACAACTTAAGATAAAATTTGAAACCATACCCGATAAACTCAACTGCAGCACTTTGAAATATACAATGCAATGAGGATATATACAAATTCATCAGAATGAACATAAACTGTACACATATACATATAATATAATTTTAATACTTTAGGAGTAAACAAAGTAATAGTTACATAGAGAACCAAAAATCTCAGCAAGAGCCAACCCACGATGCAACCCATCGATAATGAACATAACATAATTTAAACGAAAGACAAAAACTCCCAATACCTGAAAACAAGTGGATGGTTTGCTTGATATCTGCAACAGATTAAAGGAATGCATCAAAACTCATCTGTCAAAACGCACCAAACCAGTCAGAGTACTTTAACCCATTTAGTAGGGTTACATTTATCTGTAACGGGTCAAATAAATGAAGCTAAAAAAACCGAGTCAAATACGTAAAGTGGTCAAACTGGTCAAAAAACCTCCCACAAGCCCTTGCATTTTAGTATTTTTGGTGTATATAAGTCCCCCATCAACCAAGTGCTTACGGGTTCATGCCCCAACTCAGACAAGGGTGAAACATGTGCTGACTTTCCCTCCAGATAAAGTGCATAAAGCCTCCGAAATTTTCTAAATTATCATTACAAAAATATTCTTCATTGAGCACCAAACAAACCACCCTTCAAAAATTCCTCGTATAAATACTGTACACGTTTCAACTCTAGTATATGGCTACCAGTCAGATAACTCGAGAGACGACATGTGGTGCAGCTCGGTGACCAAGTGCTAAACTAACCACCTCAAAGACTGCTAGTTCCATCTTCCATAAAACTGAGTTTTGACTTGGTTATAAAAATTCCTAAAATATCCTCAACATAACAAAAACCTTCTACATCAAATTCATTACCGCCTATGTTTCGACACATGACAAACATTGATCTTTGTGACAGCATTTTTGTTGTCTTAACAGCTCTTAAGACATTTGCTTTAGAGCACTCAAAAGAATGATAAAACACAAGAAAAATATAACGGTGCATTTTAGTTACCTTAAAGCTTAGTGAAGGCTAGCTTTGTATACACTCAAATGGGCGCAACGATCCTTCAGGAAATTCATGCATCCGAAACCCTTCTAATATCTCTAATGGCCTGCAGATATAAGAATCTAAAACTTATTTCATCAACAATTTCCAAACGAGATATGCAACAGACACATCTTGGATAGTTTATAATGCTGGACAATGAAACAACCATGAACCATAATCCCAACTGAATGTCTGTGTCTCTCTAGAGGTCAAAACATAAGAGTATCAAGAAGATATTGAACACTTACAATAATGATTCACGGTTATGGGATAATCTGCGTTGATTGCCTTCCATTGCATCTAGAATATCAGCAGTTTCGGGTCCAGCTGTACCTCCAGCAACAACGGATGGAACTGAAGCATGCGGGGTCCAAATCTGAGCACATTATATCTATTTGTCAAATATGGAACCACTATATTCATGTGTAAGACTAGATATCTATATTAGAGTTAGCAATATAATATTGACCCATTTGCTTGTGAATGGGTAATTTTGAGTTATGTCTTCTATAATGCATCGAACCTCCTAAATCAATGTTTTTACACAGAAGACTGGATTATTAATTAGATTTATAATACTCGTGCTCATATTTGACACTAATAATTTCTACAGAAGCGTTCCGGTAAACCTAGCCTGTAGCGAATCACCCATTTTGACCCATTACCCGATCCACGCATCCTTCTCATTCTGCCACCTATACTCTATGTACACTACTTACCTTGATGCTATTATCTATCCCGCTAGTAGCTACAACACAGTCGAAAGGATGACTTTGCACACAGTTTACAACTGAAAACAAAACAAAGCATTAGCCAGCGAGGAGACAAAATTGTGTATAACCGTTTTGGGGATAGAAATTTTATACCAGCTCCATCCCCCATAAGCATCTTTATTAGTCTACCCGTGCTCTTTTCCCAAATAAACCATCTCCCATCATCACTTCCACTAGCAATGTACTCGCCTGCCATCATTAAATGTGGAAGATGATGCACGGACTATAAAACCTTTTGATGCACATCATTAAGGGTTCCAGCTTTGTGGAGGTACGTTTAATGTAGAAAGATGGAATGCCTTTCCACTCTCATAAAGAGTACATTGGGTGATAACATACTAATTTATAGCCCAAAATACCAACTTGAGGTGGCAATTTCAACCCATTTTCTTACAAATTATTTACTTAAAAAGTATAGCTGAAATAGAAACATGTCAAGTCTGACTTTTACCTATCGGTGCATTTTGCCACCTTTATACCAACTATGACCCATACAGCTTTTGCCAGCTGTTAAACTTCATGGATTTTAATCATTGAAGTTGCAAACAAATTGGTATAATCATATGACAACATAATTTACATCAAAGACCATATTTGATATATACATAAGATATTACCTTTTTGCCCAAGAAAACTGGCTTGTTTGATGTCTGTCCCTATATTACAATGACCAACATATCTTTGCTTCATATCTATTCCCCTCGCATGCTGCATACATGCATTAAGGACAGACTCATTAATTTATCACCGAATCAATTAAAGGATTAAACTTAAAAACAAAGTCAACAGAGAGAAAGACCAAAACCTGACGGGTAATTCTGTCACTTCTAGGAGATGACTTAGGCGATCCGCATGAGCTACTTGTATGGCAATTATTCACAGCTGGATCTCGTTTTCTGTGGATTCTGACATTTAAACGTGGCTGAAAAGTGTTAGATTCAACTTCATGGCTTTCGTCACCTGATATTGAAGTCTCAAAATCAACTTCCAACTCTTCATAATCAGAGTCTTCTCTTCCAGACATAGGGTGTGAAGTATCACTACTTGCATCAGACCGATAAAGTATGTCACTCAAAGATAATACTCTACTAGTCTGTGTTTCAGAACTAGGAGCTTCGTCCTTTTCCCTTTTAGAAACTTCAGCTTCTTCTAAGAAACCATCCAATCAATTAAATATATGAAAAAAATAAAACAAATATAAACATTCGGAAGATATATAAAAATATTTAGATATCACATATACGACAAGAACATGGATTTTAACATACTATCTACAACAACCAACATGTGAACTCAAAGTAAAAGAAACTTAAAGGACCATGTTATTTCCTAAAGTTCTATTAATAACTTGAAGTACCATGTACGGGTAATGTTATTAAGGGAAAAGGTCAATAAATTAGTAGGTTTATTATTAAAAAATTAAGGGTCCAGAAGAAACACAGCATGAGAGGTATTATCTACAGTACTCAGGAAAACATTTTTGCCACAAAACATCAGACAGAAGTAAAAGTAAACCGGATGGTTGGAAAATATCCAAGCAAATGGAGAAACATGCAGGGAATCAAGAAGCAAACAAGTAGTACGATGAAGTTCACCCAGGAAATTAATTTAACTTTAGAAAGTGCAATATTGCATTAAAAGATAAAAAATACGTTTCAGTTCACTGAATGAATGACACCACTACATAGATAGTCATCTTCACTAACCTGTGATTCGTCTTTTTATGTCCGCGACCATCTCAGAAGCTTCAGGATTCGTTGGAGCTGCAAACTGGGCGGCAATGGCAAATTCCATAGCTTCTTGGTGTTTATCCAACTGAATGCCAAATACAAGAATCAGAGTCTAATATTCCCTGTGGTTCATAAAAACACATGTATATGTTTCCTAACGAAAATTCTATTTGATTTTAGAAATGAGATCCATGCAACTTTTTCATTTAAGAAACATATGATGAAGCTGCTTCTCCTGGGAGGACCTTAGGTTTCAGGTATAGGCGAAACTTACACCATCTCCGGCCAATATCAACAATACCCGATTTGCTGGCTGTTACTTTAAATATAAGCTTTTATGGAACGGTAAAATGACTAAACTACCCTCTTCTGCATCCCTCTCTACTTTCATCTTTTTTGGAAAAGAATAAACAAAAAGGAATTGAAAAAAAAAAAAGAAAAAATTCCTCTTCAATTAATTAATTTTTCATTCAGCCAGGTCTAAAAACAATCATATATCAATATCATCATAATCTTATGTTAGATATTGTTAATGGGAACACTCTATGGAAAACTCTATGTATAAACACATAAGTTTGTAAGAACGAACACATTGTATATGGATCTTGTTCAAAACACCCATTTTTATGTTATCTTTCGCTTTATTTAATTAGATTTCTTGACATGTTTTTGGAAACCCACGTGTGAAATTTTTCCAAGATACTCACTATTTTATATGAAATATTTGGCCCTAAAACTTGAAATGTGTAAGAGACCTATGTTCTTCATTACGTAAATTACTACCATCTGAGAAGCTGTATTTTTCGAGTTAAATACCATTCATAAATGGATTCCTAAGAAGGTACCACACAAAAACAGAAAGAACAAAAATCGATTTGGTTTCAAATAATATTGCATGCGGATAGATATCTAAATACTTGTAGAAAATAATCGACCCAAATAAGGATGTCAACGACTCAATGGTTACCCCAAATGGGAAGAATAGCTAAAAGTCAAACCCAGCAACCGCTGGTTTTTACAGTAATAGGGATACCCGAAGAGCTAGAATTAGGGTAGATGTGTAGAGGGGAGATAATAGATTAAGGGCAGGGGTGTATGGGCATGCTCGTGTAGATGTATGTACACATAAGATTATTACTATGTTCACTACATTTCTTCGAACACGCATTTTAGATAAACATTATCGGTAGGCCACTTTTTAAATATTTTGGTAGTATCTCCATTTATTATAATCTTTTATTATCGCACAAAAACTTCTTAGAACTCACTCTTATTAATACACTCCTTTTTATGCACATTCTATACATTACACCTTTTAAGCCGCATGTCCTCCAGGAAACATATTCTTTACCCTTGGGTAGAAGTATTACATTGGGATTGGGATTGGGTATTGCTGTTGTTGTGAAGTCAAATATAAATAAGTTGTTAATAAATAAACATAATATAGGTACATATAAGGTAATATATAATCTTGATGAAACTAAAAACCTTGAAATAATAAGTCAATGAAACATTGACAAAAAACTATTGAATGATTAGATGTAGTTAATAACAGATATCAGTAGCGAATTATACTTGATGAATGATTGGGATGCATCTATAAGTTATAAAATTAAATGATTGAAATGAAAATGGCATTAACTATAAAAAGGCAATGTGGACACTCTAATGAATGTCACATGGCATTCTCCTCCAATTTTGTTGTACTAATTAGTACAGATAGATGGATAGAAGTGTTGTACTAAGGAATCCCGTCTCCTGTTTGTAGTCTTGAAGATGATCTAGATAAACTTTTGTGGTTATTAATTGTAAAGATGATGTAAAAGGATGAAAGAGGCGTATATTGTCATCTTTATTTGTTATATCAAAATTTTATTTATATATTTCTTTAAAATACCCATCAGGCCATCAGCATTTTCATTTGTAGTTTTGGCCGGCAATTTTCTTTTTCTCACCATTGGAGACAAAATTAGTTACATGTCCTATTTGTCAAGTAAAAAAAAGTCGTTGCCAGAATGAGCTGTCTAATTTACCTGTGATAGAGCTTCGGCCATACAGCTGAGGGCTCTAAATGAAGAAGGATCTATTTCCACGGCTTTACAGCAATCTCTTATAGCCATATGAGCATCATTTTTCCAATTTCGCTGAAAGCATATTAGAAACGTCAAAAATAGCAGGGCAAAGCTGGGTTGTTGGTTACATTAGAATGAATATTTGAGAAAACCTTGAGAAGCAACGCCGCGCGTAAACACAAACATTCATGCATCAATGTATGTCCAATCTGACCATGACCATGCAATACATCATTGCAAGCCTCAATACCATAATAATAATTGGCACCCTCTTTTAAGGACTTCTCTGCAATCTGAAGCAGTTTTCGGCATTGATCAAGCTGTGAAACAGTCATCATATTCAATGTTACGCTCTAATAAAACCAAAATAAAATTTTGCTTATGAAAAACCCAAAAGTAAGATAAATTAGAAGACAGAAGCAAACCCTGGCAGCAAGGTTCCTCTTTGCAGGAAAATGATTTAGAATATCGGAGAGTTGTGGTTTAGATTGCACCTCCTTCAGTATGGCAGCTGGATTGAAAAACTTCATTGCATCGTCTGAGGTGTATCGCATAGCACTTGAGTGAACTATAGAGTGACAAAATATCGCTAGTCAATAACATGAATTATTCTGGTTAGAAACACTTGGGAAAGAGCTAATTGCTTATATAGGCTAATAAGGTAACTAGTCCTTAATCAAACTTTAATATATTCAAATTAAGTAACTATTTGCAAGATCTGTTATTTTGGGGAAGATTTAAAGTCGAGTCTTACACCTTATGCAGGAATTTAAAACTAAAAAAAAAAAAACTATTTTATGAAACCAAAAGGCATGATGTGATATACAGAGCAAAATAGGATTACAAACCAATAACAAAGCTTCTACAGAATAAGTCAGACCCATTTGCCTTATCAATCAGGCATTAGTGGTTTGATGTTATAAAGTAAGGAACTAAGGATAATTGTTCAGGAAGACAAGAAACATCACAAGGATCTACAGAGTAGGGATCAATACCAGGATTTACATCCATTAAGTACACATGCTCTCCACTATAGTTGAGAAGAATCTCCTCACCATTGGGACTAAAGGTAACATGAGTTAGATGCAAACTTTGCTGTCCCTGAAGAGCAGAATGACAAATTAAAAAAAAAACAAAAAAAACTAGAAGTTTAAAAGTCACCATCTATTGCGCAGTATGAAAATACACTATAGATATCAGGTATGTAAGGATTAGCTTTATCAACATCACAACAATAGCAATTAGTTCCTTCAGATATTAAGTTAAGAATGACACAGCATACAGAAATATTGAAACTTAACACAACTGGATGATCAGATGATACCCTCTATATTCTTTTTATAATGCATTTCCTTTAAGCCCGACAACTATCAAGTGTTTCAAATCACTGCTACTTGACTCAAACAGCAGACTTGAATACTTGATAATGCATTTATTGTCAGAATATATCAATATAATCTCCAGATATTAAATATTTGCAAGACAAGCATACAAATATTGCATCTTAAGATCAATTACAATTAAACTACCTATAACTGAATGTTGTACATCGAATATGCAATGTTTTAATTGTTGATCCAAATTTAAACCTCGTAGAAAAGTATTTATTATAGTGAGGGTGAACTGGTGAAGAGCCACCCATATGGGGTTACCACACATACATCACTAAAATAGCAATTGGATGTCAAAAAATATAGCAAATAGGAAATCTAGAATTTGGGTTAAGGGTTAGGCCTACACCTAGACCTTTACTTATACTAAACATAATTATCTCAACTCATTTTGAGCAAAAATCCCAATAAAAGACTAAGCTAGGAAAAGCAAACAATTGATATCAGAACTAACAAAGCAAACAGAGCTGTTTCTAATGATCACTAGACTCAGTAAAGCGGCACAGCCACACAGATTTACATATTATACAGATATTGAGGATGAACTAACACGATTAGAAAGATGGATTGGGCAGAAGTAGCTGACACATGGAGGTGGTGTTAACTTCTGCCGACAAGAAGATAGTGGTGGAAGCATCCGTCTATCATATAAACGCGCAAACGCGTCACTGCAAGTAAATGGTATAGCAAATCAGATGACAAGCAAAAGGAATGAGATAGGTGCAAGTGACAAAAGTGCCAAAGACTACCTCCCACCAACAAGAAGCAAATGAGGCCTGGTGCTGCTGATATCACAAGATTTCAGTACAAGTGATTGTCTAGGAGGATCGGCTAATGACTTCTTTGCTCCACATCGCAAGTCAAGCTGGCATCAAACACTAAACATGTGAAGAAACAAACATATATAAAAAGATATAAGTTCATATTACCATTTTGAAAGATACTACAACGATAGCTTAGGTCAACTAGTTTCAGCATATAATTAAAACAGTTGTAGCAAGCCTAAGTTCAGATGTAAGCTAAAATACCGAAGGTTTAATAGGCCTACAAATTTGCAGGTACCAGGTGTTCATGTCAAATGAAAGTAATACACCTAATTAACCTCTGAAGTTTCTGAAAAGATAAAGCATGCCAATCCATCAAAAGATGGAGTCGTACCCGTTACCAATGCAGCTTAGGCTCACATGTGAAGTTGAGAGACGCGGGTTCGATCCTTAGGGATGCCCAAATCATGTGGGTATGAAGTGAAGGTATTTCACCCGCATCAAAAACCTTACGTGGAGGTCATGATGGGGATCCAATGTGGTTCCGGGGACAGGGTGCCCTCCTTTACCCTTTTTGAAAAGATAAAGCATGTTTATAAGTTAACTTCAGGTGTGCATGTCACAAGGTTCAAACCCCTTGGAGGCTTCATGGAGACCTTTGGCATACTGCTCTCCATGAGATATTATGTAAGACCTAACTGAAGAGATATGGAATTAGTGGAATACTGAGTTTCACGTAAAGTAGAAGCTCTGGCTAATGGCTAAATTCAAGAATTTGACATTTCTCATCTAAAATAGATTTATGAAGGGTAACATCAGGAGAGAATATACAAACTTAGGTTAGTGATAGACCATAAATCATAAAGAAGAAAAAACCGAAGGCCTCAATGCAAAGCATGTTTTAACTTTCCTATAACACTAAAAAAATGGCATCGACCCAATGTTGTTAGCCAAACAGGAAAAGTGAAGTCTAGAACAATCTAGAGTTCATACTTACTAATACACTGCGACATTCTCGGTCAGAAGATTCAGAAGTGGGACAAGAAGTGGCCTCCCGGAAATCATGTTGCCTCAAAGTCCCATCCTCACTGGCACTCCAGACCATATTGGGATTTCCAGGCTCTACCTGCGACAGGAAAGAGAGGTCACAAATAAATAAGTATAAAGCGTCAACAGCAAACCAATTTATACCTATATGATAAACTAATCAACACTCTAAATGTTTATATCACTACCCTATATGCTACCAATAGCATTACAACAAACACAAGTAATGATGTTGCTCTCTCAGATACCATAAATTACAACTTCCGTTCTAAAAAAGTGTCCAACTAACAAAAGGCTCACACTTTTAACATTTTAGAATCAATGCACTTTCAAATAGTGAAATGACAATCAACAGTTAAGCATAACTTAGTTATGGAAACCCAGATATATCTTACAGCTAACTTTTTAATTCGCTTGCTGTGGCATTCAAAAAGTGCTGATGGATTAATAGAGCTAACTTCAACACCCTTCCCTTCTATGCGAGACAAATTGAATAGCCGAACCTGCAGTTGTATAGATTTTCAGTAAATATAATAAGCGAATACGTAAATAGAGCAGTATTAAGTAATGGGCAAATTAGAAGCATTACTTCTGCATCAGCAGCTCCAGATACAACCAACTCATTGGATGTTTCGGGAACAAATTTGGTGCAAAATATGTTCGCAGTGTGACCGCTGTCGATGGAATATAATAGTTTGCGTCTTTCATAACTCCAAATATTGACCTGCAGCATAATAGAAAATTTCTACTCTAAACTTTTGACTTGCATATCATAAGCCACCAAAACATAGGTAACAAAATGTTAGAGCCATGGATGGGAAAATATGCATTAGAATAAGTTTTACAGTATCACATTTGTAGAATGTGAACTCAAACTACCAAAAACCAAACAATGACCCAAAGGGTACCCACTTCAAACACTAGCATTCTGATGGACAAAATATTAGATCCGGCTGTTCGGGTTTTAGTATGAAAATATGACAATGTAGATCTTTGAGACACTAAGAATTAACACCAGAGCAATATACTATTATATAATAAAAGAAAATACGATAAGGAAAAATGTTATGAACCAAGGAGGGAAAGGGAATTGGGTTCAATAAAGCAATTGCATAACCAAAGGTTGTGTCTGGCATATGTCCTTTGAGCAAAGCAATAAACGGTACATCAAAATATATATAACACAGACGCACCATTCAGGCCAATTACACTTGGTTGTTCAGACATCAAACATCTAGCTAATAGATACATGAGGACTACATGAATACGAAGGTAAGAAATCATACACGAGTGTCATCAGACCCAGATACCAATAGTGAGCCATTTGAATTCCAAGCAATACTATTTACACATCCCTCGTGCGCCTGAAAGGTCAAAACATACTCTTATAATAGTCAATAGATAAGAAAAGAGACAACTATAAGAATATTTCCGCAAGTAGAAAGTCAACCCATACACATCCCATTCTAGACCTGAACATATTCTTTCATGGTACTAACATTATAAACGTGAGCATCTGAGTGAGGTTTCTTCATACACACCATACAAACTAATGAGTTCATTTAATGGTTATATTGTATTTGTGATACTTTGTGGCAAGGTTGGGGAATGATACGAATCAAGAGGTGTAGTGGGCTTAGCTGTCTTTTAATTAAAGGGGTGTTAAGTCCAGAAGTCCAGCCCATTAGTTAAGGACTGTTTAAGTGTCTATTTTATTATTTACTTGTGCTCCAAGTTTAGGGTTAGATCACTTGGATAGATAAGGCTATAAGCCACCGTAATTGTTGGGTTTTGTCTCATTATTGTCTTGTTAAGACTAGTGGAGTTTTGGGAGCTCGAAATCCCTAACTATCTATCTATTTAACAGCCGACTATTGTCGACTGTATTTGTGTTACTTGTCTTTGTTCTTCCGTTTCCTTGCAATATTGTGTGTGTCACATATCAATTGGTATCAGAGCCATTGATCTTGCAACTTGTGGGTATTATGGCTTGTATGGCTGTTGATGTCAATGCTGATTTACAACAAAATATGGCTGCCATATTGGTTAATATAGAACAGGCCTTGATCAGTGTAAGGGAACTCAGGGAAGAGATGCGGAAAAACACGAGGGAACTCAGGAAAGAGATGCGGCGAAACACGTCATTTACAATTGCAGCCTGTAGTTTTTTGTCTATATGATAACCGCAGCCCATAACCCATTGCTACCAAACGCAACCCCAGCCCCATCAACCGCTTTAGCCACCACAACGCCAACAACTACCATTCCAAAATCTACTCACCAACCTGTACCAACCTCGTTGGCACAAAAACCCGCACCGGCATCACCGCAAAACACCACTGCGACCAAGTCATCATCCAAATCAAACCGTACGCCTTCTACAATTTCGACATCAAAGGTTGCTTTTGCGCTGTGGAAGGCTGTGAATACAAGAATTAACAAAGCAGTCTTAATTCATCATGATTATGGGTTTTTACATCAAAAGATGGTATTTTGAATAATGGTATGGGATCCAAGAATCACTTGAAGCAATTTTTGAAGCCACACCTTGAGGGCAAGGTGTGTTTTGGGGAGGGAAGTATTGATACGAATCAAGAGATGTAGTGGGCTTAGTTGTCTTTTAATTAAAGGGGTGTTAAGTCCAGAAGTCCAGCCCATTAGTTAAGGGTTGTTTAAGTGTCCATTTTATTATTTACTTGTGCTCCAAGTTTAGGGTTAGATAACTTGGATAAATAAGGCTATAAGCCACCGTAATTGTTAGGTTTTGTCTGATTATTGTCTTGTTAAGACTGGTGTAGTTTTGGGAGCTCGAAATCCCTAACTATCTATCTATTTAACAGTCGACAATAGTATTTGTATTACTTGTCTTTGTTCTTCCGTTTCCTTGCAATATTGTGTGTGTTACATATCAATTGGTATCAAAGCCATTGATCTTGCAACTTGTGGTATTATGGCTCGTATGGTTGTTGATGTCGATGTTGATTTACAGCAAAATAAGGTTGCCATATTGGTTAATATAGGAACAAGCCTTGATCAGTGTAAGGGAACTCAGGGAAGAGATGCAGCAAAACACGAGGGAACTCAGGGAAGAGATGCGGTGAAACATGTCATTTTCTATTGCAGCCTATGGTTTTGTCTATACGATAACCACTGCCCATAACCCATTGCTACCAAACGCAACCCCAGCCTCATCAACCGCTTTAGCCACCACAACGCCAACAACTGCCATTCCAAAACCTACTCACCAACATGTACCAACCTCGTTGGCACAAAAACCCGCACCGGCATCACCGCAAAACACCACTGTGACCAAGTCATCATCCAAATCAAACCGTACGCCTTCTACAATTTCGACATCAAAGGTTACTTTTGGGTTGTGGAAGGCTGTGAATACAAGAATTAACAAAGCCGCCTTAATTCATCATGATTAGGGTTTTTACATCAGAAGATGGTATTTCGAATAATGGTATGGGATCCAGGAATCACTTGAAGCAATTTTTGAAGCCACACCTTGAGGGCAAGGTGTGTTTTGAGGGGAGGAGTATTGATATGAATCAAGAGGTGTAGTGGGCTTAGCTGCCTTTTAATTAAAGGGGTGTTAAGTCCAAAAGTCCATCCCATTAGTTAAGGGCTGTTTAAGTGTCTATTTTATTATTTACTTGTGCTCCAAGTTTAGGGTTAGATAACTTGGATAAATAAGGCTATAAGCCACCGTCATTGTTAGGTTTTGTCTGATTATTGTCTTGTTAAGACTAGTAGAGTTTTGGGAGCTCGAAATCCGTAACTATCTATCTATTTAACAGCCGACTATTGTCGACTGTATTTGTGTTACTTGTCTTTGTTCTTCCGTTTCCTTGCAATATTGTGTGCGTTACATATCAGGGAACCCGTGACTCGGGATCGGATCGGCAAGGGGGGAAGCTAGGATTTTTTGAAAACTCGGACTCGGATAAGGGAAAAATCGGATTGGATTTTTTATATTTAAAAATAATATTTTATGAAATTATATGTAAAACACTTCAAATTTAAACATAATTGTTTAGAAACATTAACATAATCCTTCAAAGTTCAACCTTAATTGTTTAGAAACATAAACTTAAACCAATTTAGGATTTTATTAAAAGTTTATTAAAAAAAACTGACTAGAGTTGACCCGAGTAAGCCGAGTTTGACCAAAGTTGACCGATTTTTAGTCCGATCCGGCTGACTCGAACCCTCAAGCCCCGATCCCCGATCCGATTCCGATTTCCCGAGCCGATCCAGCCGATTTTTACAACCTTTATTTGTGGTACTTCATATCGCAAATAGTTGGATCTCCACAAGCAAAGAAAACACAAGGGGGTCAATTGTCAATTTTTGTGTAAGTTTTTGGTTGAAACTCCTAAAGAACTTATATATTTGCTATACTTCAGCAACGCCTATGCCAAGATGACTTCGTGAAAAAAAAATTATATTCAACTAGAGGAGTGTTAATAGTAAAGGTTTCTATTTTAAGTCTTTAGTACAATACTAAATACTCCCAAGTACAACTCAAATTACCAATTATTTGAGAACACCTTCTTTTTAAGGTTAACATGGATTAACCAATTGACGAGTATCAGTCCCGACTTCAATAAAGTTAAACCACAATATTAGAATGAAAAAGGAAATGAGAATCATAGAAAGAAAGGATAGAACATCTAGGCTTGAACTATGGGACAAAAAGGTCAAGAAATATACTTAATGCATTCTTTTCACTTTTCTGAATATATCATATATTCCATCTGTTTTCCTTTCTACTAGATGGAAGGAAAAGATACAGACCTTGTAAGGAGGCTGATGCTAATACGATGATCCAAATTATAAATCTATTTTGAACATAATCTCTTGCAAAATATACCAAGATATAAATACATATACACACCTCCAGTTCTCTTTCTAGAGAAAGCCTTCTAATCAATGATGAATGCAATTGCAGACGACGATCCACATCCTGTAATATCATAAAATAAAAATTCAGAATTCACAGATAAAAAGGAAGAATTTGCCAAAAATCAAGTACGAACAAACAAATAAAGTCAGTTAAGGTGTTTACTTTTCTAAGAAAAAATATTACCCCCCTTGCATATATGGGCTATGTGTAACTCGAGTACAAATAAAATACAAACACAAAATTATTGGTAAGTGTATTTGGTTTCATATGATGAACATTGAACTGTAATGAAATGCAAAAGAAGTAATCAGATTTTTTGGTTCCAAAAAATCATTGTTAGGAAAATTGGAATTGAAGAGTCCACAAAAACTTAGGAAAATGATACCTTTGAATCCACAAGGACACAGCCTACAAATAGACCACTCACGAAAAATGAAAAATAACCGACAACACTGACCAGCTAGCATGGCCCGCCAGTCAGCCATGAGGACGGCAACCATCAAAGGAACATGACCAGCCAGCCGAATGCAGTGTGCGGAATTTGAACTTACATCTCCATTAAAGAATCCCAGTCCTTCGACCATTAACTACCCCTCTTGGATTCGCATTAACACCACTAATCACATCATCGAGAATCCACGCTACTTTAGAATCTTATGGTAATATAGCAGAGACCTAATAACAATATATTAACACTCCACACTCTCCCGATACATCACCACTACAAGACCATAAAACTACACTTGGTACCCTATAATCCAACTTCATTTCAATCATAAACAACCCCCCGTACACATTTTCACAACTAAGGAAAAGCATACAAATAGCATGAAAGCCTCAAAGCACTAAAGCTAGGTCTTTAGACCCCAATTTTTTAAAGGCACTGCTTTTATGTGCATATATATATATATATATATATATATAATAAAAATAAACAAAAAAATATAAATAAATAATAAATAAATAAATAAAAAGAGGGAGAAAATGTGAACGTACGGAACGAAGGTGTAGAGTCCGTGAATGAATGAAGTCGGTGATATTGCCATCGTGAAAGCAAAGTTGTTGTTGTGATGATGATGATGATGATGATGATGATGATGATGATGATGATGATGATGATGACGACGCCATTTTTAATGATAATAATTAGTATTATTGAATGAAAAATTGGGAAAAAAGAGAGAAAGAAGCCCTAATTTGAAGTTGAAGATTTTGTTAAAATCGGAATTTGAGGGTGCGTCGTCACAGGAATAGATTTGAGTGACACTGCTGAAAAAGAGAGACTCGCCAGTCGGTGGTGGTGTGTGTATGGATTGTTCTAAGACCATCCACAATCACGTTAAGCATAATAATAGCATTTTTTTAGTTTTTTTTTATTTTATTTTTTAAATGTAGCTTTTTTTTTTAGTTCAAACATCAATTTTTTCACTAACTTTTTTTACAAAACTTTTTTCTAATATATTTACATTTATATTTAATTCTTCAAAAAATAGAAAAAATATATTTTAAAGGAATAATTAGAAAAGAGAAATAGAAAGTACAATCGAGGGGGGATTAAAATCAATATTTTATAAGATAAGTCATTCTTGAATAAATTGAAGAATGTCAACCTATCTTAAAAAAAAAGCTTTTGGTTGTAATGATAAAAACCTTTTTAATGACTTTTTTACAAAAAAAAAAAAAGTCTTTCATCAACCCCTTATTAAAGACGCTCTAAACACTTTGTCCCAAAATTTCGGTTTTTAAAATTATAATAACTGGCTAATCAAATTCGGGTGATACCCAGGTAGTTTTATGATAATAAATTCTAAATAATTTCTATTTTAGTTCTTAGTATTATTTTCATTGATACAAAATGATAAATTTTATGTCCATGTAATCGATTCCAAACAAACACTGATTCATTCATATTATTAATTAATTGATTAATTAATTAAATCGAATGAAAATAAAAATAAGGAGCAAAACACATGACGTCATAAATTAACTTATTTCATGAAAATATGCTAAGGAAAGGCTTTATAACTATGCCAGCTGGGAACTTTTTTAAATTAAGCGACTTCTCTTTTTTATAGGGTGTCGACGTCGACTTCGGTGTCGTGGACGAATACTTTGTTAGAACACAAAGGTTGATCATAGATCATTTGTTTCTTTTATAGGTTGTAACATCCTTATAGTTTTGATAAACAACTTTTGATTATTATTGACATAGAGGTGTCTACGTTTTTGAACCATCATAAAAAGTGAAACTAACAGTAATAAATATTAACATGTGAGCGGCTTGTATAATCAGGCATGATTGGCTGTATAAGGTCTATTTCATTGGCTTTTCTAATCAAACTTAATTGAGTTAAGTATTAATAAGTAGTAGATTTTAACATGTGAGTGACTTGTATAATCAAATATGATTGGTTGTATAATCAGTAAATACAGATATAATCAAATATGATTAAGTACATACACTTTGATTTAAACATTTCATCTAATACCTTGTAAACAAAACTTTTCTACATTTGGTTGGCTTTTGCAATCTCATTTGATTGATTTAAGTATTAATAAGTAATTGATGTGTCTCAATATTTACATATTTCCCACATCTTATTTGGACGTCCCGTATATGTTTTATGGTCATTTATACTCGTTTTGTGGTGCTTTATGGTATTTGCTAGTGGTTTCAGGTCTACAGCGGGTACATCACTCGGGAACGGTAGAAATTGACTCAGGAATGGTCCAAATGCATTAACGGATAAATCGCAACGTTGAACGAGGTCGAAATCCCAGATTTAGCAGTGACTCGCGACGCATTGCCCTGGACTCGCGACGCAATCCTGTTCATTAGATGGCTCGCGACGCAATGCAACACGACTCGCGGCGCGAGTATATGCTCTATCTGCTCGATTTCATGATGTACCTCGCGACGCGAGTGTAAGGGGTTGCGACGCGATCAGTTCCTGACAAGACAGCTTTTTCTCTCTCCTGGGTATAAATACCATCCACTACTTTGCCCTAACCCTAACTTTGGACACCCACTTCACTTCCAGCCGTTTTTAGGTCATTTTCAAGGGTTTTTCACTACTTCACTTACTTGGAAGACTTGAAGACATTTTTGGCTATTGTCTAGTGACTCCATTGAGTTTGTAACTTCGATTTGGATATTTCTTCACTATTTGGTACTTAATGTTTCTCTCTTTTATTGAATATTTTGTTATTGTTACTATGAGTAGCTAAGTTATTTTCCATCTATTAGATGAAGTGAAACATATTGTTATGGTTGCATAGTTTTTGAATTCAAGTTGGTTTAACTTAACGTTTTGTCGAGTTCTTAATGAATTAATTTC
>JAOXNX010000032.1:10923708-10936193 GCA_028566075.1 Solidago caesia
ACGTTTCTCTTCCTCGCTCAACAGGGGACATGAGCTCCTCACGTGCCCCTCTTGGTAACATTTGAAACACACCACAGTCTTGCGAGGTTCAGACTTACAATCTTTACTCATATGCCCCGGCTTTCCACAATTATAACAACCCTTGACCGGTGGTCCCCTATTCGGTGCTCTACAAACCCCCGAATGATTTTTCTTACATTGTTTACAAAAAGGCATGTTCTTCCTTGTAGACTCCCCACTAGACCCTCCATCTTGTCTAAAACGTTTATTTGGAGAATTAGTTTCTTCCGTCTTCCTCTTCGAGCTAGAATCTTCTTGAATCGATTGTTCCACCTCATAATCCCTTGCAACATCAACCAACATAGAGAACGAGTTCATTTGCCTCAAACTAATTTTCTCTCTTAAGTTCTTGTTCAACCTTCGAAAGAAATGTTCCTTCAATAGAGTATCACTCTCAAGGAATTCCGGACAAAATTGAGCCTTGTCCAAGAATTTAACACGAAATTCGTTGACCGTTAATGTTCCTTGGGAATCGTTTAGGAATTCTCCCCGAAGCTTGGTTACCTCGGCCTCTGAGCGAAATTCTTTAAAGAACATGACCTTAAATTCCGGCCATTCTACTGCATCCAATGCTTCCTTTCTCACAGTTCTTAACCCATCCCACCATCTTTTTGCGTGATTTCGTAACATACTAACCGCATAAGGGACTTGAAGTTCGGTGGGACACTTGCAAGTACGAAAGTTCCCTTCAATTTCCGAGATCCATCTAGTGCAAATTATGGGGTCAACCTCCCCCTGAAATACCATTGGATTACAAATCGTGAAATCCTTATACGAGAATTTAGCTTTGAGTTGGGTTGTTCCGCTTTCAACCTCCTTCTCACCACCATTACTATTTTTACCCGAGACATCTTTCTTTAAGAATTCCTCTTGAACCGCGATGGCTACTTCTTCTCGAATCATTTTGGCCAAATGGTCATTGACCGCCCCTTCTAGAGTTTCGTTAAGCCTCTTGATTAAAATTGGAGAGTACATCTCCAAAGCTCGACCGATTTGGTCGGATATATCCATACTATCCTTTGGGAATACGTTTCCCCCATCTTCGTTTTGATTACTAGTTTCTTCATCATTATGCGGTGACTCCGCCATACTATAATAAGAAAGAAATAACGATTCGAAATTAATCACCCTATTAAAGACTACCATGCTAATGTCTCATACCATACCGTTTCAAAATCCAACGCATTTAATTTGGAAACATTTTAGTATGTCACCATAATAATTCCGGACTTATTATGCCTCCATACTAACGCTTTTACAAATTAACTCCGTTAAAGATCGTCATGGTCTAATTTGAAACAACTTACGTCCTAAGGTCAAGTTACAACTTATGGTTTAAGTCTAGGTATTCCTCAACAACATTGGAACGCCTAAATCCCTTAAACCTTGGCTCTGATACCAACTTGAAACGACCAAACTCGAAAACACAAAATATTTTTTTTTTTTTTTTTTTAGGGACCACCGTACAATACGGTCCTGTGTACCGTATCATACGGTCACTCACACACAAAACCACCATTTAACGCCACCGTCTCATACGGTCTCCACCACCGTATGAGACGGTACCCTGGAAAAAGCAACTTCAGCGTCTCAACCCCAAAACCCAACGTAACCCAGGAGCTTTAGACTTTACGCTGGAAGTACCAAAAACGAGCCACCGTCTCATACGCCAAAGAGGGGCGTATGAGACGCCGAGCCTCTGACCAGCCCAGAATTTCCAATTCCAAAAATGAGCCAAACCATTTTCCGCAACCAATCCAAATGACCAATTAGACTGACCAGATTTACCAACACCCTCGATTATACATTTCAAACCAAAATGTCACTTTTTACGTATCACAACTAAAAGTTTAATAACTCTTGACTCCAATGGGTCAATTACCCATACCTTTACCCATTTTGAAACAATTTGGTCAAATTACGCTATAACACAAATTACGTACAATACTTGACCTCGAATACCTTAATTGATAATGTATGACCAATGACACAATTTCGACCAAAAGGAATTTCATAATATATATAACCAACCCAAAACGACCAAATCGATTACAACTGATTCGTTTGACTTCCAAAGATCCACAACTACGAAAATAACATTTCATTACATAAATCATTCAAGACTTTGACACTAAACTCGCATTACCAAAATGACACAAATTACGAGTTTATACCGAGAGCCAAAGTCTAGGGTCATCTATACTACTAATACCAAAAGATCGCCAATACTTTCATTCCGGCTATATACCTTCAAAGTCCACTTTCACTAGCAACTTTACTTCAAATCAACTTTGGTTCCTATTACCGGTACCACCTATAAAATGGGAAACATCTAAACATTAAGCCATACGCTTAGTGAATAAAATTGTACACATCAACACACACATTGGAGGATAACAATCAACAACATACGCATGTAGCCTATGGTACCGTCGTACCATCTCTTGCATGCTCAATCAACATCATTTCACATATATGGATCCATAAACATTCATAGCATCAATACGTTGTACATACGCATGAGCAATTCAAATAGCCATCACATAGGCATAATCCGAATCGATTACAAGACATAGAAATCCACTATCATCTTGTAACCGACCCAATATACATATAGATGTGTACAATAATACTCACCTCCAATGCAATAATAACAATCAAGCTAGCCACAATCAACACAATCGCTCTATTGCTTTCAACCTAGCAATAATCACCATTCACATATAAGGCTAGTTTCATAGATAATGTTATTCAATCCAAATCATAAGTTTCCCCATTAACCCATTTCAATACATTTCCATGGAACTTACTTTCCATCTTCTAAATCTCATTTTGCTAGTATTTTCATAACCCAAAATACCCATTTCATATATTAGTATCATTACTAGCAATTCATCACATTACCATTGACCCATTAACAATATTCATTTCTATAAAAAAAACTAATATCATTATCCATAACAATGTATGATTACTAAGTAACTCAATACTTGAGCTCAAATACTCAATCACCTCTTTTAATTAAAAACCCCTAATTTACTTAAGAACCCTAAAATTAAAGAAAGAATTTGAAGATTAATTACCTTGAAATTGGATTTAAAATAGAAAGATGAAAACCCACAATCCTTTCTTCTTCTTCTACTAAATGTCGACCCACACAATAGATTTCCCCAAATTGGATATTACTAGATGATGAAACTTGATTCTTGGATTTGATAATGTTGAAATGGAATTACTAGAAAATATTGGAATGGAATGGAGATGGAGAATGATAGATGGATGGAGTGTTTGAAGTTGAAAAATGAAGAGAAATAATTAAGCCAAGTATGGGAGGCCATACTCCCTCCCCACTCCGGCTTTGAAAATAATTTAGGTGGGTTTATACCCGCTATCCACTAAAGTTCCAACTAATAAATATTCCATTCTCAAAATAAAATGCTAGGAACTTTTATTTACTTCAAAACTACAAATATAGGTTATTTTATTACCTTTGAAACTTGGGGTGTTACAAACTTGTTACAATCCAACAAAAATAGTCAAAATACAATTACAATCTACTAAAAAATAATACCAAATTGGTATTTTATAACAAAATATAAGTGATGGCGTACCATGTATACATACGACTAAGCGTTTAAATAAGTACGCTCAACTACAATGTAGAGTTCCGGACTATCCCCGGCACTCGAACAACTGACGGAACCCCTGCGTTACATGATGTCCGGACCCCTTACGGAATCAGTAGCAACAAATGAGATCGTACAACCACGATCAGCAACAAGCCAAAGAACTAACACCCACGATCACTGAGAGGTTCGTACAAAGCCAACAATCATCTGGGGACAAGCTTATAGGCTTTTCTAACCCCTGTAAATACTCACCTCACATTCTCATAAAAGACATAACAAAAACATACACCTTATAGCTTGGTGATGTCACCGGAAGGGAACCGCCAGCGATCATCCTTAATCCTCTAAACATTCCTCCGCAAGATTAAAACCCAGTATGTAAGTATAAATTTATGCTTAAATGATAAGTTTTAAAGTTCATGAACAGCAGAAAATAACATTAAAGTATACACATCATCATAAAAATAGTTAAAAATAAATTTAAAAAAAAAACCGGTTGAACCGGGAAAAACCGACGGTTAGCAATAGTGAAAAAACCAAGAAAAAAAGCGTGCTTAATTGAACCGATCGGGCAGCCGGTGTCCGGTTGAACCGGTTCCTACCGGTTTTAAACATTGATTATTAAATCTTAAGTGACGTGAAATGCAGTAATGACCAAAGAACACAAGAAAGAAAAATGGTTGAATGACACAACTTGAAAACGCGTTCTTCAAATTTTCTCTAAAAAACACACACATCCTCCTACATGAAATCCGATATTCTCCCTAAATAAATAAAATCTCTAAAGTTTTATTATAAAATAAAATAAAATAAAAAATAAAAAATGATAGGATGGATGAAACAGCTTCGAATTGCTTTTGGTGCGTCATTCATCTGGCTTGTCTGCTTGATTTACTTTACCCAGGTTTTATTCCTTTTTATTTACTTTATTATTATTTATTAAGATTTTCTAATTCTTACTTTTTTTTATTTTCTATTTCTATATATATTTGTTTGAATAAAAATGTATCTGAGATCTGCCTAACTAATAATACTTTTGAGTATTATTTTTAGTATGTGAATTTATTAGGAGGTTTTTAACTGTTAGATGATTAATATTAATAATTATATTAATAATAATAATAATTAAAGGGTTAATGGCACCGAAATGAAGTTTGTTATTGTATACAACGAACTTTCAAAACGTTCATTTCATGTGATGAATCTGCAAAATGTTACCGTTTGATGTAAATGATTTTCGGCAGCTAGTAAACCGATGACGTGAACGTCATCGGTTAACCGGCTATAGGAGGTCATTTACATCAGATGGTCACGTTTTGCATGTTCATTACATGAAATGAATATTTTGAAAGTTTGTTGTATACAATATAGCTTTTTTTTGGAAAAAAGGTTGGTTTGTCGGGCAACACTTAACCCGGAGTTATTGCACGACACTTTCCTAATTAAATTGTGAAAGTATAGGTGATATTATTTATGTAATTTATTTTGATCGAAATCTGATAAATGTCGATTTGTTGAACCCAAATAAATAGAAAATCAGAAGCATAATCACCTTTACCCTGACACTCAAAATTAATTTTAATCAATTTGAAAGTAGCAGTTCTTGTGCGTTTATAAGATATGAAACAGTTCCACCGTTGGAAATGAAGTTGATGTAGGGATTAGTAGACTATTGTAATAGAAATGCTACTCTTTTCATATAACATTTTTCAATTAAAATGACCGCATTTCACTTTCCAGCAACATTCCATGTCAAGTGAACTATTAGTCGATCATAGTTATTACAAATAAATTGATGGTAATCATTTGTCCGCTAGATTGAGGGCATCATAAGTCAAACACTTTGCCTATACTATATGCCAAGGCAAACATTATCATGTGACGGATTGAGTAGTTCATAGGACCGTTTATAGGCTTACGGCTACAACTTGCATTTGACAAGACTGCATATCTATGTCGCATATTTCTGTCTAATTATATGAATTCTTTTCTTTTCTGATTACTGAGCAGCGAGAATTTACATTCCATGATTTATTTGTATAGGGTTTTAGATCATTTGTTTGGACAGCGGTTTCTTATCAGCTGAAAGACAGACTAAAATTGTCGCCCTCTGCTTCTCAGTTTGTGACTTCAATAGCATTTTTTCCATGGAGCATAAAACCAATATACGGGTATTGATCTAACCATAATTGTTGAAAATTTATTTACCAAAATTTCGACCATAATCAAGAAAATACCAAAGATAACTAGATGATGGTTATAAATTTGCCACATTTAAAAATCAATTTGCCAGTGACCGGTGCATGAAGGTTGATTATCTTTGACATGTTCATTGTGTATGTTTTTGGATGCAGGATTTTGTCAGATTGTATCCCGATCAAAGGAAGGAAAAGGATGCCTTATTTAGTCATTGCAACACTTCTCTCGCTCTTTCCATGGGTGATTCTTGGCCTGCAGGAGACCATAAGAAATTCAAGAGTTCAACTCATGATCTTTTTGTTAATTCAGAATCTTGGTTCTGCAATGGCAGATGTTGTCATTGATGCAATGATTGCTGAAGCAGCAAGACTTGAAAAGTATGTCCATTCAGTTCAGTTTTCTCTTCTTCTTGTTTTTGTTGTATTTTTTTCCGTGTATTTTAATATATCTTCTTATGTTCTGTTTGTACTTAGAAAGAGGTATAGTTTGATTTTGAGGTCTAGTTTGAACTTCGGAATTAACATGAACTCTTTTAGTTTTCGTGAAACTTTTAGTACGAAGTTTACTCCTAGCACTTACTTGTAGTCACAATAATAATCAGTCTATAATGTTTGGATAAACAGATTTTTTTTTCTGAGTATTTATAGCTTCATACTAACTAGTAACTACAGTAAAAACGGAAATATCAAAAGGAAGTATAAACTTAACCAAGTTACCTTTTAAAGGTCATTGGAGTTTTTTACTCTATTTCACAAGACGTATTTCCTTTTCTCACAAGAAACCTCATTTCGGTCATTTTTTGTGTTAATTCTTAAATCATCACAATTTGTGAAGCACATAAACAATTGATTATTTCAACTTCATACTGCAAAAGCATTTCCTAATACTATCTCCGATAATCCATTTATTCTGGTGAATGGCACTTCTCCTTGTTAGAAATCTCCATAATTCCTTTTAAGTGGAATTAGATTGTTTTGTTTTGGGTATCATGGTATCAATATATTGCATTTTAGACTAGCAGTTGTATAAATGTCACAACATACATGCTTTTTTTTTTATAGGTTTGGGAATCATGTAACCATTAATACATGATATTTGTTGGTTATAATTTTTAACCTTTCATATCTTTAACTTACTCATGACCAGGGCTAAATTTGCTGGTGACCTACAGTCAGTATCATGGATGGCAATGGCTCTTGGGGGAATTTGTGGAAGTTTATTAGGTGGATACGCACTAAGTAACGTTCAGATGGAAAATATATTTCTGCTATTTGCTGTTTTGCCAATGGTGCAACTACTTTCGTGTGCTTTTGTGAAGGAGACTCCTGTACACAGCAAGTCCGCACCCAAGTTTTCCAACTTGAATGACTCTGAGGAACTGAATGGCAGTATGTCAGATGAAAATAAATCCTCCATTCAAGTGCATAAAACCAATTCTGTGAGGAGAAAAAAGAGTTCTAAACAGAAAAGGAAGGGGAAGATCAGTGGTAGTAATGATCAGATGCCTGTAAAAGAGGGATCTTTCTCATCACAATTGCTTCAATCTTTAAAAATGGCTGGTTATACATTGTTTAAGGCTTTCCGCCAACCAATTATCCTGAGGTATGACTGATGAGCTTTCTTGTATTTTAGCTTTAGCTCCCACCATTTCAAGTAAGGGCAACATTTGAGAAGTATTTGACCATCAGTCAAAAGACAATTTGCTTCAGTAAACGTAAACACAAGAATTTTGTGAACCAAAATTATTGCTATTTATATTTAGTGAGAACCAATAATGGCCATATAGGGCTTTTTAATACAATATTTTAAATAAAGGTTATGATTTTCATCGGATGGAGGAAAACGTGCTTAAAATCACATGTACCCCTATCCATGAAAATTGCTTCTTTTGACTAAGGAAACTTTTGAAGTTTAATGAAAATGTTTAAATATTAGTTTTCTCGAGCAAACTTCAATTATAGCGAATAGAGGTGGCAATTTCAACCCCTTGATAAAAAAGGGTAAATCGGAGGGAACATTTCAACTCCTTGATATAGTGATATACAAATGGCTTCTGAGTCCTGTTTTATCTATAATTAGGAAAATGTGTCAAGCTCAAAGATTTAAACTAAAATGGGAACATACCAAACGGGAGGCAGTGGGTTAAATATGTTAAAGGTCTTCCCAAAAGTATTCAATTGTATAAAATCTTCAAAATTGCTTTAATAAATAAGTTCTTGTTATTAAGGTAATAACATAGTTTTGTAATCATATATAACAGATTAATCATATTTAAAGTTCAAAAAGAACAGATAAAATTAGCCGTGTTGACCTGTACTAAAATAACTAGCCGTTTTGATCCATTACCGAACCTGCCCATTGCCACCTCTTATGGCATAATGTAGAACCTGATTAAAAAAAGGTATAATATTTTGGTGGTGATGACCTCTGATTTGATTTGACCTGGAGACCAGACCAATGGCTTGGTTTTTCCTAGCGCAGGTAACAATGCCGAACCTCTCAACAGTTATGTTCTACTACCAGACAGAAGTCCTAAACTTGGAAGCATTGTTTCTTGGTACAGCACGTGTTATCGGATGGATAGGCCTAATGCTTGGAACTTTCGTTTACAATCGCTTTTTAAAGAAGATGAAATTACGAAGAATTCTCATGTAAGCTTTTGTTTAAATTTGCCTCATCCCACGAGCTTAATAAGTTGCCAGTTTTTCTTATTGGTTCTTAATATGGAAATGGTGTGTATGCAGGTTGGCCCATGTTACTCTGTCTTTGCTAACACTACTAGATATAGTGTTGGTTTCTAGATTGAATGTTTCATTAGGCATATCAGATCAGACAATGGTGCTGTTTGGATCTGCTCTCTCAGATGCTATCAATCAATTCAAGTAAGTGCTTCTCACACTTTTTTTGTTTTTTCTTTATCGAATGTTCTCTCTAGATAGATATATAATAGAAATGCAAAAACCTCAAAGATTGCTGAGTAATTTTTCTGCACCCAAGAGTTGCTAGGGTATTATTATTGAATTTGTTTATTCTATAATACATCCCTTGTAGACTAGTCACTATTTCAAAAGTTGGCTCCATTAACCACCACAATTACAAGATAAGTTGCAGGAAGAGGTTGTGATTTTGACCATTTACTTATAAATGTGTTAATATGGGTTATGTTTTATTTCTAATGGGTCAAACGGGTATAATAAAAAAAAATGTAGCGAAAAGGGGTCAGTGGTTTGAAAGTATTCTGAAGTGCATCTATCATGTGTTGATTCTCTTAAGTTACTTTATTAAATAAACCAGTTTATAGGCCCGTGTAACACACGGGACATATGACTCATATATACTATTCTAAACTAAATTAGTTAACCACGGGGAATATAACTCATATTATTATTCCAAACTAACTTAGTTAATGAAGATGAAGCGTATTAAAGTGAAAAGGTCGTAACAGAATAGACTGATCTTAGATACAAACATTAGTGATCAAAATTATAATTCAATTTTGTTTACTTGTCAAAAACAAGAATATTGTTAGACATGCTTAGGTATTGTGTCATGTTTAAAACACTAATATTTATGGGTTAAATCATGTTGGGTTGAGTTAACATGAAATATCTTTTCTACAAATTCATATAAGTTTGTCAAATATCACTAAGTTGATTATTTGTAAAATAAGATATATATTGTATTCAAAAAACAGACAACTGGTCATTCTTGACGATTTTTGCTAATTGCATTAGTTTCTTTGGAATTCTCATTCTTTGGCTAACTTTAAAAAACAAAACAAAAATATTAACATCTAACTTATAAAGTTAATCGTCTTATGTTTGTATTACAAAATCATGTTGCATGATTCCATAAAATTAAGCATAACTTTGAGTAAAAAAATAAAAGTTCAAAAAGATTTTATGTTATATAGAGTAAATAATATATCAAATTGTCTTTGATAGAAGATGCATATCTTGTTTGAATTTTAAAAATTTATAAATTTGTATGACACTTATTTACCAACATAAAAGAAAATTACAATAAGCTTGTTCTTTTCTCCATAACTCAACGTTATTGCATATAATTAATATTAATAGTTCATAATATACATAGAACCTTATTTAATGTGAGAGACCTAGTTAGTTGCCACATAAGCAAAAGCTTCTAAATGAATGACACCTAACTGACCTGGATTATACTATAATTATAAGAATCTAGTTTTTGCATTCATATTCGGCACATGAAAGTTTTATTGATTATTTTTATAATTTGGACAAAAAGTGTTGTAAGTTAACCCGACCCGTTACCTGACCTTCCCACTTTGCTATAGGCTATAGTTGCAACTTACAAAATCTCACCATTAGCATTTTCATCACTGTGTGTTTATGTTGGTATTTGCGAATAAGACTATATGTCAAAAATCAAAAAGCATATAAAGGCTATAAGCATACAAACATATAAGCATATATGGCCATTTAATTAAGCCTATTGGCATGTTTTCAATCGAAAAACAATAATGTGCTTGACTTTTTAAAAGTCAAAGTTTCTTTTACTAACATTCTCATTATCTCACAGGTTCATGCCTTTCCTGATCCTATCAGGACATTTATGCCCACCTGGAATAGAAGGAACTTTATTTGCACTCTTCATGTCGATAAACAACCTGGGGGCTACTGTTGGGGCATTTTTTGGTGCAGGCTTGGCTTCCGTTTTAAATATCTCTTCAGGCTCTTTTGATAACCTTAGTTCTGGGATAGCCATACAAGTCATCTGCACATTTTTGCCAGTTGGTTTCCTCTTTCTCATACCAAAGGACGCTACAGGAATTTCAGCATAGATCTCATAATTTGGTAGATTTTTTAACAGTTCGGTTGAGAATATCATGTGAAGTGGATTGCCAACCCAAGTATACTTCAAAGTGTAGTTCAGATAGATGCATACATTGATGAAACATTAGACCAAAGTATTTTGCTAGATTTTGAATAGTTCGGGTTGAGATACAAGATGTACGAGAGTGGACAATGATTCTTATTGTAAACACCCATGAGTTGTTGCTTCTGGTTTCACGGTTGAACCTATGTAGCAAGGCGGGTATGCATACCTCTAATTTTATTATACTTAATGGCTAATTCATACCGGAAGACTTGTATGTTGATCATATCCATATTGGGATTTCTGAACCACCGTTGTCTTAATTTTATATTAGACTTTTAGCAGTTTCAATTACGCAAATTGATAAAATGCTAGCTAGATTTTTGTTTGCCGTTAAACAGCTTGGATCGGATGTCCATTACTAAAAGAGAGTATTACCTAAAGCATGGTTTAGATAGATATAAACAGTCATTATCTGTTTGCTATAAACATGCTACTTACATAAATATATACATGAACAAACACATATATTGTAGAGAACAGAAGTACAAAACACAAGAAGCAATCAGAGAGTTTGCAAAGCAAACATGTATTTTTATTTTGATAATTTTGTATTTATAAGAACTTAGATTAATTATGTGATGTAAAAATAGTTATATCAATGGTTTTGTGCTGTTATAAACTAGAATGGTAGCCATGTAATGTGGTGAGTCATAACTATTTTTAGCGGTTTTTTTTTTTTTTTTTACGTTTTTGGTAGTGTTGAAGAGTTTCTAGTGATTTTAATGTTTATGGTGGGAGCCAGAGTGGTCTTCACTGTGATTGGTGGTTTACATCAATGGATGGTGGTGGATGAGTAAGAGAGGGGGAGGGTAGTGGTTAAAAAGATGGAAGATGAAATGATGTGTCATATTTTTATTGGATGGTGAGAAAAGAGTAATGCGTTACACATTTAAATTGGGGAGGGGCCAATCTATCTATTTATCTTGATAAAACAAAATGGTTAATGCCAATAAGGTCTAGATCATCTGGTAAAACAAAATGCTTAATGCCAATAAGGCATAGATCAACTGGTAATTATTTGGGATTTGTGTGGAGGCATAGAAGGTTTTTATCTATAGATCGGGGTTCAAAACCTGGCTAGGTCTTGTTGAGTTTTTTTTCCATAGAGATTTATGGTGTATAAGTTTATTGCCTTTTATAAAAATGTTTAGTACGGACAAATTAGAACTTAGAAAGCTATACAAATAATTAAGCAAACCTATAAATTATTAATGTAATAAATAGTATGGAAGTATAGATAAATAAAATGGAAGTATAGATAAATAAAATGATTGATATTGTCTTCATCATTTTTCTTTAATGTTAAACATATGGTAAGCCTATAATTTAATCATATCTACCGTTTTTCTAAAATCAATAAGTGATCAAGTAACACGAGTCTTGTATTCTTAGTAGATTCAAGTTCAAATCTTGCAAGGCTGCAAGCAAATAATTTGGTGTGACCAATAAAATGATTAAAACCAATCACAATAAATAAACCCGATTAGATAGATACATTGATCCGAGCCAAAAGATGATTCGATATAAATCATTAATGATCTCTAACGGGGCCTCTTATTTTCGCATATATTTTTCCTATTTCATCCTTTAATGTACAAAAATTTATGCTTAATATACAATTATTTATTGGGGCTGCTATAGACACCTTCTTTTTTTTTTTTTTTTTTTTTTTTTTTATAT